>JANVCC010000261.1:11877800-11934145 GCA_025345505.1 Todiramphus chloris collaris | reverse complement strand
TTGTTATCTGGATGCTGTCCCATGGTGCAGTTGTTATCTGGATGCTCGGTCACGCCACAGGCGTTCAGAGGGGGCACTTGATTGCTCGGGGTTTATTCTCAGTTAGTTCTCAGGGGTGAGATCACCCGTCACTGGGAGGTCACGGGTTCCCTGGTTTACCTGATGGCCCCTTCTACATAAAGGGCACCACGTCTGGTCTTCACTTACCCATCTTGTTTTAAATCAGAAACCAAATCCTGCCGATTTCTACAGTATTTTTGTCCGAGAATCGTTCTCCTGACTTCATTTAATATGTAGGTATTTGAGAAGATTCTTCTGTGAAGTATTTTCTTCTGACTTTTACTTATTTAGCCCCTCCCAAGCATAACTACCTCTCCTTTTGCTTGTAACTGCACTGCAGTTGTTGAGTGAATATTGACGCTTCTATCATTAAAGAATCGATCCTTAAAGCATAATATTGTTGTAGTAATATTTGCATAATTGTATTAAAAAAACCCTTTCCAGAATGTAAATTTTATGGCCCATCTTTCAGAGGGATTGTATGTGCTTGCCCTTACAGTTGGGTCAAGTACACCAGAAATTTGTGGGCTTACTCTCATGAGTAAAGTTAAATAAGTAAGCATATATTTTCTGGACTAAACCTATAGCGTGTGCCCAGCACAGCCTCCCTGGCCCACGTGGGTGATATAATGGCCTTGAGCTGCAGACCTCTGGGTGGTTCAGAAGGACATAGAGTTTAGCCCTTGTAAGTAGTTTTGCTTTGCTCCGTGCCGTTACGATGCCTGCCCAGTTTGCTTTTATGATGTTTGCTGTCATTTAATTACTGATGCATCAAGGTGATCATCTCAGGTCAGTGAAGTTAAAATTAATGGGTATTTTGGTTCTTACTCAAGTCAGCTGAAGATTTTGGGATGTTGCCTTCTCCATGCACCAAGTACGCTCGTCGTCTCAACAGCAGGACCGTGTGCTCGAGGACCGTTTGAGGGGCTGCCAGATGCAGGCTTTCTTCACTTGTTTGTTTAAAAATTGGAACTGTTGGAAGTGAGTGCAGAGTTTGGTTATTTTCCATATCAACCAGAACAGTTTAGGAATAGGGGGCAGAATAAACCAGAATAGTTTAGGAAGGTCTTTAATAGGGGGCAGCGCCACCCGCTCGTTCTCTCGGGTGCAGAAGGTCCCCATGGGATGGGTCATCACTGGGAGGCCGTTTGCTTCTGTGGGAGCTTTTGGTGGAGACAGAGCTAACTATTGCCAGCGTTTTCCCAGCGGTGGTATAAAAGCAGTGTCAGCCTCGCTTTCTCGGAGGTTTTCTCCCTGTTAAGAATCGGGACACACAGACCGTGATTTTTTCCTTATGTGGTACAACAATGTTTAAAAATAGATGGCTTGTTATTCTGGACTGTTGTGCACTTTCCTAGGGATAGGCTGGTGCCTGGTTTTCCAGAGCCTTCAGCATGGCCAGTGAAGGAGAGAGGCTCATTGCTTTTGAGGAAGGGCTGGGGAAAACCTTCACGTTCGTACAACCATGGATGGGATGTTTTCCCTGTTGGCTTGTCACAGAAGTTGAAGTGCATTCCTGGTGGGAGCCAGCTGAAGGGATTGGCTTGGAAAGGCCTGGACATTGTAGTATTTCCATTTAAAAATGAAGTACATGCTGGATTTAATCTCTTGGATTCCAGTTAAATCCAAGCTGCTTGATTTCAATAACCGCGTTTGATTCGAATTTACTTTTCATGCACAGTATGTGAACATAGATGTCAACCTAGTTAGAAATCAGGACATACTCAGTGGATTTTATAGGTAAGTATAAATTGGTTGGGATTAGATGTTTATATTTGACTCCACTTTGATAGGCAATTCAACCAGCTTGCAATGAGGACAGATCACTTTCCTCTGCCCTTCCGTCATCTTTCCGATGTCACAGGCAGGCGTGTGAGTCTGCACATACCAGCTACAAAGATGGAAGAGGATACAAAAGTCAGGGGGAGATCATTTGATTACATACATGAAGGGATTAATTTATTGTTTCCACGTGAGCTGTACATTTTGGGGGTACCTCAGGAATGACTCGGTAGCTTAGCTTATTTGATTCCCGTACAGGTTTTATGTCTTTACCCCATTTTAATTTTTCATTAGAATATAATAATAGCCACAGGAAAAAATGATTTGGTCTGTGATCTATTTCATTATGTTCTCATCATAAGGGGAGAATCTGAAGTGGGAGAGCATCACTAATTTTTCGGCACAGTAATTTATTCTACACTATTTAAATGTTGTAATTTTCACACTGAGGCACATGCTGCCACATCTATCGTCCCCTGGACCAGTCTCTGTCTTGCTCTTTCCTTTTCATCTGTTTTGTTTTTGCGTTTTTTTTCATAAATTCGACAGATGGCCTCTTGATGAATCCTTGATAATACTGTCATGTAAAGCAGCTAAGACTAGAAATCATCTCACAACAATTTTTCATTGCAAAGAGAAAATTGAAGGCAGACAAACATCGCTAAGTCCATAACAACAGCAACAAAATATCCACTCCATGTAAATAAAGAGGACAAGATTTCCTTATAATGCTCAAACGCTAATGCCAGTATCCTTTAAAGCCTCTGGATTTGATTTTTTTATTTTTTTATGCTACATTTAATTCGTCTTTCCAGCCTTGGGTTTGTTTAGTGTTTTGTTGGTTTCCTATTCAGAAACATTTTCCCGGCTCTTAATGTGTTCTCCCTCCTCCTCAGTCCCCCTCCTTTTAGGTCTTTATAATTGTGGATCAGGTGAAGTTTGCTTCCCCTCATTTCAAGGTCATGCACCACTAGGACCATTTTCCTGACTCAGAGGGCACGTAATTTCACAGCCGTGTACTCCTCATTAATCCACCCTGAGTGGGTGCTCAGGAAGTTCCAGATCACAGATTTGTTTTTGTCTTGTTCTCTGACTCAGTGCTTCACAAAAGGATTAGATTAACCCCTTTTGATTGTATTTATATCTTACTGCGTCGTGAGAGAAATAAAGTGATTTCTTCTTCTCCCCACGCAACCCTCCCGCCCTTCCACCTCTGCACTGGGGACCCACGGCATTTCCTTTCAAATGGGCTGTGGTTGGCCCGAGTGAGGCTTGTGGCAGACAGAGAGAATTATTTGTTTTCTCTTTCCTCCTTAATGCAGCTTGAATGCATGAATCTCTTTCCTCCCATTTGCGGAGACTCGTTTATTAACTCTGAATGGTTTCTGTTTAACTGGAAACTGCTGCAGTCCACTGGCTCTGAACCTCATCTCATCTGGACCCGAATTGTCCTAGATCCAAACAAAGAAGGAAAGGGAAAAAAGAAAAAAAACAAAAAGAAGGAAAAAAAAAATCAAATAAAAAAGCTGTGGGGTGACTACTGGAGGGGTTCCATCCTGCCATCCTTTCCCCCTTGGTGTAGGGCCCCAGCCAGGCCCCTTCACCTAGGAGCTCTCTTCTGCCTCTTGGCCAAGTTCTCCTTGCCCAGCAGAAGGGATCCCTCCGAAGTGGGGAACTTGGCCTGCTGCTGGGCTCTGTAGGGTCTTGCATCATAGAATCATTTTGGTTGGAAGAGACCTTTTGGATCATCGAGTCCAACCATTAATTCAGCACTGCCAGGGCACCACTGCCCCCTGTCCCTCAGCACCACAGCTCCACGGGGGGCTTGGAAACCCCTCCAGGGGTCACGGGGACTGCACCCCTGCCCTGGGCAGCCTGGGACAGCCCTGGACAAGCCTTTCAGGGAATAAATTTTTCCTCATGTCCAACCTATAACCTCCCCTGGTGCAACTTGGAGGCTGTTTCCTCTTGCCCCTTTGCTTGAGTCTCTCTCAGCGCTGATCCTGCAGGTTGAGGTTCTAAGGAACCGCAGCAGAGTTTGTACTGTGGGCTGTGGCCAAAAGCAGCTGTGGTTCTGGGGGGTCCTGTCCCAAATGAGAGGTACCTGCAGATGCTCCAAGCTGCTCTGCACGGAGAGCACAAAAGCAGCTTTATCTGCACATAAAGCTGTGGAAGTTTCAGAATGTTTGTTGATGGCTTTTCTGGGCTTTGTGAAGGGAAGAGGCAGAGTCTCTGGTGATGCCGAGAGGGAGACTTGCTCCCAGAGGGGACCTGTGCCGTCCCGAGCGCTGTTCACTGTGGTGCTGATGGCTGTTGGTGCCTTTCCATGAGGCAGGATAGTTTGGGGCTACCGGTGGGGCACGCAAGCGGACCAGAAACTATCCCCAGAGCCCCTTGTTCTGCACGGGAGGGGACCCAGCCCTGCAGTCCGGCGGCAGCTGGGCTGGCTGCAGCGCACGCAGGTACAGCCGCGGTTACACTGCCTCGCCTCGAGGCTCCCACGGGCACAAAAGAATATTGTTTCCTTTTAAAATATCATTTGACGAGGTTCCCTTTGCCATAGGAATGCTTTGGCTTTTTTTCCTCTTTGCTTCTCCATCTTGATCAGAAGCCCCAGCTTCTGTCTTTGGAATCAGGGAGAGAAAAAGCCACGCCGAGAACATGTCCAGCATTTAAATGATGCAGTGAGAGAGAGGAGCAGCGCGGTGTGAAGCAAGCAGCCTTCTCCCTTCCGTGAGGCAGCTGCTCACGAGGCTGACATTCACTCGGAGGCACTGACATTGGGGGTGCTGCTTCCACTGCCGCTCCTGGGCGCTTGCTGTGCCACAGCATCAGAAGGGTTTTCCCTGTGAGCAAAGTTTGCTTTCCCGGTGGCAGGAAATACAGGAAGGGTGGGTGGGTAGCGCACGGTGGAGGCTGGCATCTCTGACTTTTCCCTAGTCCTTATGCCAGTATTGTAGAGGTTAGAGGAAGGTGAAAGATTTCCTAGGGAAGCTCTGCTATTACGTTGGCCTGAGCACCAAAGGCATGAAGAGCTTCGTAGAAACAGGGGTCTGAAGGAACAAAGCGAGGAAAAAAAATCCCAAGTGATCATCAGGCTTGTTGCAGAACTCACCACTGAAATGTGACTTGGGTGCTGTTTCCATAGTAAATATGATGGGTGTTCTTCTCGGTTTGACCGAGTTTCACGGGGCGTACAGCCCTGCAGCGGGTCGGGCTCGTGTTGGGCCAGGCAAGGTGCAGACAGAAGGCCAAGCTCATAGACACTGGCACCTCCTTCCACCACAGCACCAAAAACCAAACCTGGGACTCCAGCTCCTTGCTCACTTACCACCCTTATATTGAATGGCCTTAGCTCTCTGCTGCAGCCTCTGATCGAGTGGCACGAGATACATGAAATTCTTTATATTATATATAAAGAATTATATATATATAAAGAATTATATATATATTATATATATTATATTCTGTTTTCTGTTAGACTAACCTTGGGTTTCAGGTCTCTGCTCCAAACGAAGCAGTGGAGAGACCTCTGCCAGCTCAGGGGACAGTGCTCTAGTGGAGGTAGGAGGTAGGAGAGGCATTAGCACTGGGGCACAGCACTGCTGGGAGGGCTGGAACCCCTCTGCTGGGAGCCAGGCTGGGAGAGCTGGGGGGATTCAGCCTGCAGAGGAGAAGGCTCCAGGGAGACCTTCTGGGGGCCCTGCAGTGCTTCAAGGGGCCTGTCAGAAAGATGGGGACAGACTTTTGGGCAGGGTCTGTTGGGACAGGGCAAGGGGCGGTGGTTTTAAACTAAAAAAGGGAGATTTAATCTGGAGAGAAGGAAGGAATTTCACATGCTGAGAGTGGTGAGAGCCTGTGCCAGGGTGCCCAGAGAGGTGGTGGCTGCCCCATCCCTGGCACCATTGCAGGGGAGGTTGCCTGGGGCTCTGAGCAACCTGCTCGGAGGAGCTTGAAAGGTCCCTTCCCTCCCAAACCAGTCTACAACCCTCAAAAACCTCCGGGGAGAATCCCGTCTCCCTGTTGCAGAGAAGCAGAGCAGGGAGCGTCGCTCGCAGCAGCTGGGGGGTGCAGGGGGGTTGGGCTGTGCAGGCTCTGGGGGGCTCACGCTGCTTGCGCCCGGGACCAAGCGAGCTGCAGGCATTGCTGCAGCGCAGGGCTCGGCCCCGCTGCCACCCCTGCTGCTTCGGCCGCGCTCGCAGCTCAGCCGGGGCCCTGCCCGACCGTGAGGCTGCCGTGGCTGCCTTCTGGAACCATGAGAACTTCTCTTCCTTCCTCCTTTGCTTTTTTTTTTTTTGGGTAGGTTTTTTTTTTGTTTTGTTTTTTTTCTGAGCACTTAAGCCCAACTGCTAATGGAATTTCATGATTTTAAATAATTTACATTTCCATCTGGTTTGAAAAACACCAGGTGGAGATTGCAGATTAGGATGAGTCTGAGTGGAAGGAAATGTTTGTTTAAAATATTAAAGCTAAAAACAAACATTTATGTGAACCACATTTTTGCTGTCCATTGTGCTGTTTTCTCCTATCTTCCCTACCATCGCCTTAAAGGTGCAAACAGTGCTTTGCTTTTAAGTGGCTGCTTTGCATGTGTTGCTTATGGTTATGGGGGGAAGGGGAGGCCAGAGTGGGCTGCAGGAAGAGGCAGAGCCCGCGCCAAAGGGCGAAGGAATCGGGGGCTGAAGGATTTCTTCAGTGCCATCTTTTGATCATTACATTTGTTCCTTTCTGCTTTTCTGCAGACCTTGCTAACTTGCTTACTTGGAGGTGGAAATCAATCTGAAGCTAGGTTACACCAGGGTGGTTTTAAGGGAAAACACGAAACTCCCGAAGACTGCCGCGAGTTTTGTTAGGGTAAAGACTGAAGGTTTGCCGGGGCACAGTTCAATCCACCCACAAGGATGAGAACTTTCCTTCTCTCCCACTTGCCAGCTGGCAAGCTCTTATTTAAGATGGAAGATTGTAAACTGTGGTTTGTAAAACTGCTTCTAATACTCGATCTTGGGCTGCCAGTTCCCTGACGCACTCTCCGGAGCAGAGCGTGCAAACACGAACTCCTCCTCGCAGAGAGGAGCCGTTCTGCCAGCCCCCTTCCCAAAGCTGCTGCTCCACCTTTCCCCCCTACTTTAAAATACAGCATTTTAGGAAGCCACATCTGATGGTCACCTTAAACCCTTAGCTAAAATCCTTGTGCTTCAGTTCTCTGGAAGAGGGATTGGGTTTTTCCCCTCTGCAGAGAGATCCGCGTGCCCTAGCGTGACGCGGTTCAGTCACAGCTACGTCGCAGCGACAGCACGCGAGGCTGCAGCTCCTCAGAGCTCCAGGCACGAGGCTGTGGAAATGGTCGGTGAAAAGCACGAGTAACCCAGAGTTAAGGTTGCAGGAGGGAAGCTGTGTTTCAGTCAAATAAATGCCACGTACACTGATGCTGCTCCTACTTGCAAATGTCTGACTGAGAGATGCCAATGGCTCTGGGTAGGATTTACCTACTCTGAGTAAAACAACTACTCCCGTCCCTCTGAGCTCTAGCCAAAGATGATCACGCTGCTTTTTGCTGTACCTACATAGGCCACGTTTTCACCATTCAGAGCTTTGTTAGGACGTGAAAACTCTTTGTTGCTTTGATGGTATTTGAGAAAACCAGAAGCAGAAGGGTGGCTCTTTGTCCGTGCCGCGTGAGCCCTCTCGCCAGCAGCCAGGCAGCTGAAGGGTGAGGTAGCTTTTGAAAGCTGCAATATCCCGTGGTAGATCCCAGGTGTAATTTGTGGTGGCTCAGAGCTGAATTGGGATCCAAAGGACCAGAGTATGGGTTTTTATTATACATGAAACACCAGAATTTTTTTTTTTAAGAATTTGGCTCCAAAACCAGCTAGTCTGCAAGTCTTCTGAACAATAAAATTGGCTTGTGCTAGAATAGCCAAATATCAGATCAAAGTTGTCTGCAGAAAACGTACCTGGATTTGCCAAAGGAGAGAATGTTTACAGTGAGCAGATCTTCATTTTGTTGAGTTTGTTACAGAACAAGCTGACAAGTATAAAGCAGTGGATGTAATTTATTAAGACTTAGAGACTTACTGTTGGGAGAAGATTTATTTTGTAGGATCAAAAAGTCAGATGCTGCTCATGAAAGATTCAATACAAATAGTTTGGTAGGTGAAAGATAGATGAGGAAGGGAAACAGTAATTTTTCATATCACAAGGTAACTGCAAAGGGCTCTGTTCTAGGATGGGTGTTGAGTCGCTCTCTATACTGGCAGCTCCAAGGAAGGAATATTGGTAAAATGGGAAAATGTGTTGTTTACAGTAACAAGAACAATCTTTCCAATACTGAAAGGAGAACGAGGTGGTGTTTAAGGTGGGGCGAGAGTTGAAAGTGGCTTTGGACGTTTAATAAACCGTAGCACTGGCAGTGTGATGAGGATGAGTGTTTGCAGGATCAGTAGGTGCCAATCGCCTACCAGGAAAAGGAACCGAGTTCTGCAGGAATCACTGAATGTGAGCCCTGAAAGGCAGGTGACAACCCGACATCCACAGATAAACTACAGGGGCCTCTTTGTCCTGCAGCACCTCTTGGAGATCGCGTGTTATGGCTTGGATTCAGTTCTAGCAATTCCATTCCCTGACCCACGGACTCTGCCTCTTGACCGAGACGGGTTACGGGCTTTTTCTTGAAAGCTGCTGTTCATTTTTCTCCCCCATCCATTATTTTTATAAACAGCTTTTACCATACTTCATTAATAGTAATCGCCCGTGCGGTCTTCGCGATCGGAGGCATAGCTGAGAGCTCTTCATCTGTACACATGAAAGGACTTGCGTTTGGTGCATTTGCATCTCGAGTTTCTCCGATATTGGAATGTGCAGGAGGTGACTTTAAATGACTTTCTTCTTGTTTCCATCCCGTTGGGGAAAAAATAGTAATCTCCCAAAAACGCTCTCTAAACAATATCATTAAAGGTAAGTAAACTAATAACACATAGATTTTAGTGTTTGCTGGTTTGTGTCAGCGTCTGGCAATACAATGAATAATTCATATCTAACTAGTAGAATGTAACATTTACATAAAATAATACTTTGCAAATTTATGGTAAGTACTAATTACTTGCCTTATTTGCCATGACTATGATATTAAATATTCATAAAAATGTGATTATTTCTTTGATTTGGCAGGCATTTAGATTTCTCTACAGCTTTTCACACTGCTAATTTTAATCCAGTAAATTATCTGGAAGAAAACAGTATGCAGCCTAAAAACTGTTCAAAATTCACTCCAACATTGAGCACATTATGGACGTAATGATCCATTACAACCAAACTTCAAGAAGGTCTTGCAAGAAAACTGAGAATTAAACAAAGAAATATGGAGACTATCATCGTTATTTATCAGATATATTCATTAATAGTTTAGGATTGCATATACATTGAGAAACTTTTCAATAATTAGGTCTCCTTTTAGATGTTTATTTTTGTGAAGTTAAGTTTGCCTAAATTCTTTCTGTGATAAGTCTGCTGCTCATCTTTATTTTTGGTGTATTTATATTGTAACCAGTTGAGGAATCTGAATTCTGTCT
The DNA here is from genome assembly GCA_025345505.1 of Todiramphus chloris collaris. Classification (NCBI taxonomy): domain Eukaryota; kingdom Metazoa; phylum Chordata; class Aves; order Coraciiformes; family Alcedinidae; genus Todiramphus; species Todiramphus chloris. The sequence goes on along the minus strand of JANVCC010000261.1, from coordinate 11,924,735 downwards.
TTTGAATACAAGAGACATATGCTTATTTTTAACTGGCACTTAGAAAATAATCCTTGTGAACATCACTCAGGGTTCTAGGATCTGGAGTATTAGTACCACTTTGCACTTAGGAGTGCGTATGAATGCGGGGGGAGTGTATGTATATATGGATTTCAAGGCTTCAAAGCTCTTACTTAATTAAATCTTCATCTCTATCTGTGAATATTCACCTATTCCTTTCTCTCTGGCTGTGCCATGTGTAGGCATGGACATCTACGACATTTTAATTAGTAAGAATAAAAATGTCTAACACGTACATTGTATATGTGCCCCAAAATGGAGAGAAGTAACAGCAGGAATCAGAAATGCTGGGTCTCAGATCCCCATGCTTTGGGCACAGTTTGCATCCTTCTCTGCTGTCTCTAGTAGCAGAGGAATACACGGTCACCTCGAGCGAGGTAATAAACCCAAGCACAATCATCAGAAGGTAGCAACAGCAAAGCAGAGAATCGGGGAACTCGTACGTACAGGAAGTTTTCATAACAGAATGCAAAAGAATGATGTAATATTAAAGATATACTGCCTTTCATTTATGTCACTTGTTAGTCCACCCCCCTGCAGGGAGCAGGGCCATCTGCAGCTAGAGCAGGGTGCTCAGAGCCCCGGCCGGCCTCACCTGGGATGCTTCTGTAGAACTACCTTTGCAACCTTTCTAACCGGCAGAGCCTCTTCTTTGCTTCCTGCTGTGGCTTTGTTTGTTTTTTCCGTACAGATTTTGCACTAAAGAAGGTGTGTTGGTAACACACCTACTCGCAGCTAGGAAGCTTGATGGCTTCCTACCCACGGGTAGCCCCAAGGTATCTCAGGGAGCTGTGCTCCATCCCTGGAGTACCCACTCAGTTAAAACTGTGCCACGCATTGGGCTTCGGTTGTCTGCATCTTTCAGAGACAGAGAAACCTTTTAAAAATCTTTGATTCAGAGTTAAACTGATGACTGGTAACTTGCAAACAGCATCACCAACCATATGTAAAAAATACAGAGTTCCTGTATCGCTGCTTAAAATAAACATTTGGAAAAGGCTTTGAAATATCAATCTGCTGCTTTGCTGTACAAATAAGGAATGTGAAATGAAATGTAACTTTAAGTCTAAACACAAGAAAACAAATTTTGCCTTTGGTCTGACACAGCTCAGCCCCACGTAAGGCTCGCAGGATTTCAGCACGCCGTGCAGGCTACCGCAGCAAGACTTGGGTTCCAGAGCTGCATCTGCTCTCACATCCTGCAGCAATGCCCCAAGCCAAGGAGACGTCACTCGAGCGCCCCGGCAGTGAAATCTTTTGGGGTGTTTACCCCAGAACAGAAAGGGGGGCAGAGCTGGGGCGTGCGGTGTGCGCCCTGTGCCGATGCCCCGGGAAGATCCGCTGCTCCCGATCCCAGCCGTGCCCAGGGCCGTGGCTCCGTAACCCTCCCCAGCACAGCTCTGTGCTGTATTCCCATGGTTACATGTTGCCTCTTTCTCTACGAGAGTATTTGAAAGGACAGAGGCAGCTGATGAAATCTGTGATTAGCAGGCCACTGGGTTTTGAGGCACGTCGTGTAGAGATGACTTCACTCCCCAGCTAAATCAGTCAAATATCAGAAAGATAACAGGAATCTAAACATGTATCTCACAAAACCAACACCATGCTGTCCAGGAGGAGAGAGGGAACGTGCAGTTCACGGGACACATTCTGCATTTATTCTGCCGCCAGTTCAGTCAATCCAGGGTCCTGCCTGCTCACCTGAGTGGAGTTCTTGGCCTCAAATAAGTGAGAGACAGCAGCCCTGATTTCCCTGTGTTGGAGGGAAGAGCCTTCTGAAGGTTTGCTGGGGTAGCTTGTATCGGCACAAATGCTAGCACCTTGTCACCTGTGAAGACACCATGTAATTAAACTCGCTGAGATGTCTCTTGTAAGTGAAGTGAAATCCTTTGTCTTTACACGTTTTGACATCGGGAAACGGGGGCAAGCGAAGCAGAGGCTTTCAAGTCCCCAGTGCAGCTCTCACGGAGCCTCATCGGGTTGTTTTGTATGAGTCTCGGGGGTGAAAAGTGAGTTCATTTAAAAGTAAGCATTTCCCGTATGTCAAGATGAGAAACTATTGATTTGTATTCTCCAAGAAAAATCACTGATCCCTTCCAAGGGGAAGAGAACCTCTGCGCTGCAGTCCTGCGAGCTGTGTGAAAGAGGCTGCACGCTCAAAGTCAAAGGGAAGCCAGAGGAAAATGGCACACAGGAGGTCAAAGCAGTTCACATGGCTCATCGGCAGCTGTTTGCACCATATGACAGATCTAAAGGCAACTTCGGAGCTGTCTGTACAATATGTGGAGCTTACCAGAGATATAGAGGCTGCTGCTTTAATGTCATTTCCCATAAAAAAAAGTTGGTAAAGTTGGCACTGTGTTTTCTGGACTGCAGTGCCCATGGTAGCCTTAATGCGTGATCTTAATCCTGACAAAAAGAGACAGGGAAGAAGTGGAACTGGACGTTCGCTTTCCGGGAAGATCTCTGAGAGCACAACTCCTGGCATTGCTCGTGTGCTGCTCGGCATTGTCTGCATCGTAACTCGCTCTGCTTTGTTTTCCTTCTGTCAGAAACGCAGGAATTAAAAAGAAATTGCACTTGGCGTTGCCCTGACTTTCTCTTGTCTGAAGGTCACTTGGGTTCAGCTGGCTGGACGCGCACAAGAAAGAAGGCTGGTGGCAACCTAAGGTTAGCTGGTAAGCACCAGAGAAGGTCGGTGGAAAACCAAAACAAAATTATGCCCATTAGCCACTAATTGGGGCTCGTAGATGTCGTAATACAACAAGACCATTAAAATCTTTTCAAGTGTCAGGATTCTGTCTAATCCATTGCTAGCTATCTATTCTTCCTAACTTTGTCGCAGCAGACACTAAGACTGATAAAGGGAATGAAAGGAGTTAAGAGAACTTTGAGAACTTGGAGAACTTTCCTTTTTCCTAATTAACTCTGTGACTGTTGAACCACGCGTTGTTCAAAAGTGTTGGTTCTTAACGAAGCAAAGCAGAGCGTTCCAGTCTTGCCTAAAGGCTATTCTGCACCGACGTATAAAATTGTATTTCATCGCCTAAACGAAATCATTAAGCCTGGAAACTTGTTTACACAACATTTGGTCACCTGAATAGCATCGCTGTTATAAGCAGAACCCCCTGAATTCATCAGGCTTCCCGAGCACGGTGTGTTCTCAGTAGCTAAGATCCTGACCTGCATCAGCTCCCCCGTCTGACTCCGGAGGCGGATGTTTTCATGCGTGGTTTGTGAGGTAGATAGCTCGTACGATTCTGGGATGAAACGCTCTGTATAAATAGTTAATTTATTTCAATGTGCATCTCAAGACACATACCAGAGCCCATCTTGTGCTGTCCTGCTGGAAAGACAATCTGCCACAAGTCTGGACTTTAAGGGATCATTTTGAGAAGTGTTGGAATTGCTATATGCAGAAATAGATGTGTTGCAAACTTCAATCACTGTAGGAAACCTGCTAGAAAATGTGGCTGCTCAGTTAATGAATCTGGAGAGTCAGATGGGCACACTGAAAGAAGATTGGAATGCACAGAAACTGAATTTCCACCTGAGGAGCTCAGTATGACATTTCCCAAGGTTCGTGAATCGTTATTTAAATGTCTTATTTTAACTTTTGCCCCCGTCTCCTCACTTGAGCTATCGTCTTCATCTAGAGAGACTGGGTGAAATCAAGGGAATGCAGCACCAGTCATTCTTGGCAATGCTTTTTTAAGTAAGGATGGAAGTCGTGGGAGCTTCCACCCCAGAAATAATTCCTTGGAGACATTATTATTCCTATTTAGGGAGGAATCAGCTTTCAAAATTGTGGTGGGCTCCTACATCTAAGTTGCCCAGGGCTGTCCTTACTATGGACACCTTCTGACTTTGCCCATGTGGATGGGTATTGGAAAAGATGAAGGTGGGAGTTGCCAGCTCCAGCAACACAGGTCCAGCTGACACAGACAGTTTTCCTCTGCACCCTAAAGTCTTCTGCTGGTGAAAATCCTCTTTAGCGATAGAGTGATAGAAACTCATCTTGGGATGGGCTACATCTACATCTTGGCTTGTGCATCCTGGGCTTGTAGTCTACAGGTTTATGCATCGCGATGGTGCTTGTTCTTCCACCACTCACGTGAAGTTCCTCCAAAGAGAAGTAGGGAGCATCATCTTCAGACAAAAATAGTCATTTACTGTCATTTCTGACATTGCTTAGTAAAAGATGTGTAGCTGAGAGAGATTTCTGCCACATTAAATACGTTCTAAAAGATGTTGGCCAAGAGGGACTTTATCCCAGCACATACTTTAAAATAGTGTTTATTCAGTATTCTTTATGATGAAAGCCAGGGAACTGGTGCAAATGAGTCTTTGTCCATACAGATTCCTTTAAGGGTAATGAATCCAAAGACAGATTTCAGCTCAGTAAGGTGAACACTCTTCTGTGAGTGTGTCCAACAGCTAAACACGGTGAAAATGGATTCTGAACATGCCTGGTTATAAATCAAGACAACTGTAATGCAAACTGTTTAACCCACAGCCAAAGAGACCGGAAAAACCTTTACTGCCTGTGAGAAAATAGTGCAGAAACATCATGGAACATGTAGGTGAATGTGATCTTAGAGGTCCTGTGTATGTCTCTGCTTGTGTCAGTGGAACCAAATTGAGCTGGGCCCCTCAAAACACAGATATTAAGAATACAAAATCAGTGATACTTGGAAGATTATGTTGTATGAGGGGAGATAATCCTATGTGTTGGAAACTCTCAGAGGAGACGGAGCTTTATATGTATAAATGAAGATTCTTTCTGACAGTATTTCAGTACCTCTGCTAGTATAGGGTTGCAGTGGGAAATGCTGCAGAGTAATTGCCATCGTTATTCTTCTGCAGTTTCTGCTGGAAGCAGCTCTAGTGTGCTCATTTTCCCGTTTTTTCCTGTGTGTCCTGAGCTATATGGAGAAGGTATTTGTATTGTAAAGCGTTTGAGAGACTGGAGGACTCTGCTGATAAAGACGTAGAGCGCGTATTCCGCTGCAGAGGTCTTTATGCTGCGGAATTGATGGCTGATTACAAAGCAGCCTGAAGATCTAATTACAATTGGCAACCAGGAGATGAGGGAAGACTGCAGACAATTTTCCTCTATTTTTACACACAGTCCTTGTGGCATTCACATAGCTTTCAATAAGCGTGCTTCTGGCGAAAGCTGTCAATGGTGGTAATGGTCTGGATGACTGGCTTCGGAGTGGCTGCGAGCCTGACCTTTGCTATTGTCATCGGCCCCGTCATCGCGTGGGGATGCGCGGCACCCCGAAGTGAGAAGGAGTGCTGTAACGAGGCCCTAATTGCAGACCCCTAACGATGATGCTATTGATGATGCATTTTTCCTTGCGTTAATTGAAAAGATGCTAGGCTGGGCTTAACCCTACGGTGGTGAATGATTAACGCTAAGGAGGAGGAAATGTGTGGCTGAAGAAAGCCAAACATTTCATGTGTGCCGTTCTGCTACATCTACCCCACCTTGTACGTATTCAGAATGAATAAAATGCAAAGTCTGATTAAAAATTAGGTGAAAGTCCTACAGCTGAACAGTGTGTTCTCAAAGCCTATTGCCCTAGCCAGTGAGTGCTGTTACGGCTGTGCATGGACAGTTAGAGCTCACCCAGTGAAAGGAGAGCATGGGTGCTATGATATTAATTATGGTAAGAGCCTATTAATACAGTGTCTTTCAAAAGCAGTAAATGCACATTAAAATAATCATGCCAAAATACCAGTTTGGATACTTGCAGAAGTTGTGCTCCGTGAAGGAGTGTAACTGGAGTGAGAGCATGGAATGAGGATACTCTAGATATTCTAGGGTCTGGAGTTCTCTGCCAGAGTTGTAATAATCTCAGACTGGGCACTTTCCTAACGAGCATGAAGGGTTATATCCCAGCTCATGCTTTCTGTTTGCAGGGAAGTTTAAAATTTGCATATTGGACGTTCTCTTCTGGATAGATACAGCTAATCATCATGAAAGCCAGGGTAAGACTGACGCTTCTGGAAGGGGTGCCTTGGTCTTCCTGCTCCTTCTGTAAATGTGAAAGTGCAAAGAAAAATGGTTTGTGCTGTTCAGCTCTTCACTGGAGCAATCTTACCACTGCTGGAGCTGAATGCTGAGTGAAATGCTTCAGAGAAACCAGAACTTCCCATGGAACCACAGGTTTTGAGCCTAAGGGGAAGGAGAATTGTTCTGTGTGGTAAAAAGCCAAGAGGCTGGAAGACTCACCTGGCACGTGGGAAGTTTTTCCCTTCTGACACAAGTGCAAGAAAGTTTTCTGAAGTTCAGGCCAGGGTGTTGGGCTTGCTGCTTCTAGCGTTTGATTTGTCTGCCTGATCTCGGCTGCGTCAGCAGCCAGCCAAACACTTGCATGTTTTTCTGTTGCGCTGTGCCATGGGTGTGAGCATCCAGCACACGCCGTGTCAGCTGCACAGACTTGTGACTCTTGCATGTTCCCTTAAAGAGAGAGCTCCTAAAAATGTACATCTAAGGAAATCAATTACTCTTCTACCAAAAGTTGCACTGAAGACCACCAGTAAAATGGAATCGGAAATTAACTTGCTGCTCTAAAGTGGTACCTATGAAAAGTTTGTTGTTTGCTCTGTTACAGGCCCAGGCAGTACAGTCCCACTGCAGGGGGGACCTGAAGATTCCAGAAGTTTAGGGCATTCTTCAGGAACTTGCTGCTGCGCTGTGGCTCTTGCTGATGGCAAGATGAACCGGGTAGAGTCATGCACGCAGCTGAAGGTGGCAGCATATGGAGATATGTGCCTCCAACGTGCTCTAGCGCTGAGGTTTTGTCATCTCTTGCAAGTGAACATCTTTCTCATCTCGCCGTGTTTACCAAACAGTCGATCTCGTTTCGTTTCTGTGAGCCTAAGTCCCCACTGTGAGAGAAGTGCTGATACAAATGATGATAGCTCTGCTGGCAGGCCCAGGAAGCCCAGAGATGCCAGTGGATGTGATAAATGGGATGCAGACACTTTCCCTGGAGCCTCTTCCCAGAATCAGACTAAACTGTGTTGGTGAGGAATGCCACTGTCACTCGTGTCGTACCCCTTTGGAGAAATAAAGGGCTTTCATTAATACAGCGTCCTTCAAGAAAAGTAAATTCACATTAAAATAATTGGGCCAAATTAGTTTCTCCTTTAAATTGTTCAGCTGGCACCAGATTTGAGTCTGCTCCAATTTCTTTAAAACTCGAATCTGTAAGATGAATTTCAATTATCCCCAAATCGATTCTGGCAGCTCTGGCGTGTATTTTGGTCTCAGCACAGGTAGGAGGATGATTGTTCCTCCTCTGATATTTAAGGGCTTTGTGGGCCTATCAGGATAGCTACTAAAAATTGCCTCCTGCGTTCCATGATCTTCTGAAGTGAAATTAAAGGTGTGTGGTCTTCCATCTCGATAGCCAGTTTCTTGGCCAGACCTTTGCAGGTATTCCTGAGACTATAGGGTGCAGAGAGCATTTGCGGGGAAGGTGAGAATGGAAAGAGTGACAGCAGACAAAGGCAAAAGGCCATTACCTCTCACCTTGTCACCCTGTTACTCATGGTTACACCTTATTGCTGAGTAGTGGTGGTTGGCAAACAGTTTTCATTGGGGCCACTACTTAAAATGTAGCCCACATAAAATATTCCACACGCATCCTATGTTAATGGGGCCTTAAAACTTCCGAGTCCAGGAGAAGAGGCAGGTAGTGCACTGACTTAGACCGTTGATTAAATTAAGCCATGAAATTACTGCCTATTATGAAAAATGCACGCTCATTTCCCTGTCATCTCCTTTCCTCTCTTGCTCCGTGCTCGTGTATTCTGCACGTTGTGCGTTACCTCCTCTGCTCACACACCCAGCCTGTGAACTCCGCGGTAGTTAAGGCGCGTGCGTAGCGCACCAACGGCTCCTTCCGAGCGGGCGCGTCTCGGCAGGAAGGTGATGTCCACCAGCAATAACGCACCTCTCAGAACCCACCCTCCGGCACCATAAAGCAGCCCTGCCCTTCTCGTTTCAGTGCTGAACTGCTTTTGCTGCCAGGAGCTGCCCGCTCATCTCCACCCGGCTCCTTCGAACCATGCGCTTGCTCGGGTCGGATGGTCTCGTCCTGCCAGTCGCAGTCCCCCCAGGGCTAATGGGTGATCAGAGAATGGTTTTGGTTGGAGGAGACCTTTCGGATCACGGAGTCCAACCATTCCCCCAGTGCTGCCAGGGTACCACTAACCCGTGTCCCTCAGCACCACATCGATCAGATACCTCAGGAAAGGGCAAACGCCTTCCCCAGCGCAGCTAGAGGATTACCTGGTGCTGTACGTGGGAAATTCATCTCTAGGGGTTCCGTGAGGTTTGTTCTTTGCAACGTTTCCGAACGTTCGGCCGCCCCTTCCGCGCTCCCTCCCTCGCTCTGGGTGTTGGGGAAGGCAGGCCCTTCCCAAGCAGCTGTTTGCTGCTGTGCCGCCGAGGTCCTGCGCTGCCTTTCCAGCGCTGGAATTCAGCCTTGCCAATAATTTATGGATGTGTATCTCCTCAAATGTCAAAAATAAACCCTGAAAAACCTGAACCTGCCCTCCAAAGGTTTAAATATTTCAAACCAGCTTTTAAATGACTTTCTGTTGTCCTCAATTCCTTAGTATTTTATAGAAGTACAGGTTTACTCAATAAGCATAGCGCTTGCAAAGCAGTCGTATGAGATTTGCTGGGAATAAAGAAGGTAGTTGTTGGGAACAGAAAAATCCACATTCCCCACAAAGAATTTAAGCAGAATAGAATGTTTAAACCCAAATACCAGCCGTGGATCCCCGGCCAAACAACATAATACTCTGAGGGATGATCACAACTTAAAAAAAAAAAGTGCTAAATTATTTCCCAACACAATTTGTGACTAGGTAGGAAGAGCCTCAGGTGATTCAGCTCCCTCTTTAGACAGTGTAAATTCACAGGCTTGTCTGCTGACTGCTTTGGGATGTGGCTGCTCGGTGTTCTTTTGTCTGGTGTTCTGTCAGGGAGCGGAGGGGACAGCGTCAGGAAGGGGAGGCAATGCTTTGGTTTCCAGGTTTGGCTGATTTCTGACTGGAAGCTTGTGGGTTTTTTTTTTTTTTTTTTTTTTTAAAAAGATCTTCATTTGGCTTTAAAAATATTTCCTTTGCAATGCCGAGCAACTCTGGACAGGCTTCCAGCTAGAAAGCCACATGCAGCTGGAATGCTCACAGCTGCCTGGCATGCTCCCGTGGCCAAGCAGAGGTCTCCTGGGCAGGCTGGGAGGAGCGTGGGCAGCAGGTCTGGGGGCACCCCGGCATCGCGCTGCCGTTTGGAGCGTACCCAACATCCCCTCTCGCTCTGGGATGGGGCTGCCTGCAGCCCTGCGCGCAGAGGGAGCGGAGGGTGGTGGTGGCTGGCGGCAGCCCGGGGACGGTGCCCGGGATGATGCCCGGGGATGATGCCCAGGGATGGTGCCCAGGGATGTCCTTCTGCAGCAGGAGGCCGTGGTCCCGTGGTCCCACCGCGCCGCGTGGCACCGTCTGGGAAGCCAGGTTCACTGCCTGCCTGGGACCCAGAACGTATCTGCCTGATTTCCTTCAATAAGCACGAGCTAGAGGTTAATAATGTGGGGATGTTTGATTCCCTGCTGTTTTAAATAATTTCATGGGGAACCTAATGCAGTAGGACACCAGTTAGAGAGGTTATTACCCTCATCAAACTACGGCACTTCTTTCCTGTTATTTCCTACCAATTTCTCAGCCTTATACCCCCTCTCCCTACGAGAACTGCAAATGAGTCTTCAAAAGGAGCCTCTGTGGTGGGGTGGGGGCAAAAAGGTGACCCCCAGCCGGTGTCCTGCCAGCATGCTGGTGGTGCTGGTGTCCTCTCGAGGGCTGGGGGATGCTCTTACCCCTCTGCTCAGCCACCAGCCCCTCACCTCGGGGTCACTTTTAGGGTGTTTAAACCACATCCCCAGAACAAGCCACTCACTTGCCTTATGTCTTTCTTCCTCTTCTTGTTTTTTTGTTTGTTTTGTTTTTTTCCAGACTATTTAGGTGACTTAGCATTTTAGATTTTTAGTTTGAATCTTTCCTTTCCCTTTCCTCTAAATGTCTGCCTAACTTCATTTCTCTTTGCCACACTATTTTTATCCCGAGCCCTTTTTCTTCTCTCCGCTCCCCTTTCTCCCCTTTCAGGTGCCCTGGCTCCTCTTCCACCCTTTCTTCGCTTTCTCTCTCTAAAAAAGGTGAGATTTTGTAGCCTGCTTGGCTTTTCAAGGCAGCTCTTGGGAGCATTTTGTTGTGGTTGATAATGGGAGGCTGAGTTGCAAATGGTGCTTCCGTGGGGTGCAGCACCCTGACCTAGCTGTTTGGCCAAGGAAAAACTGGGAGAACACAGGCTGCAGTTCATGTGTAATTAGTGGAGAAGTTTGTCTACAGCTTGCTATGTGTATATAAAAATATATATGCCATTCTGGGTCGTAATAAATTCCCTGAAGTCATTTCTGTGAGAAAAAATTCCCTCTTTTTTTTTTTTTTTTTTTTATTTCAAGACCTTTCTTGAGACAAAAATATGTTTTAAGAAACAGAATACGAACTAGAAAAAAAAAAAACCATCTATTTTTCATGGTCCTTTTTCCCAGAAAGGATTTAAACAACGTGTTCCTTTCTCAGTCTGTTTTCTCCTCCTCGGGGAAGGCCATTGAAATAGAAAAAGAATCTGAACAGATAAAATTTATAAATATGATGTTTACCAAAAAAAAAAAAATCCAGTGCTTTTGGAAGCCCCTTGATGTTCCCATCTCTGTCCCTTTCTGCTGTGGCTGTGGGAAGGTGAACCCACTGCGGGGAGCACAGGGGGCTCCGGGGGGGACCCTCAAATCTGGTCCCAGTTAAATGGCTCCAAGTCATTACCAGCTTCTAGCAGGAGTGGGGCCAGTGTAAACAACCACTCCCCGGGGATAGTAGCGGGAGGGAAGTGGGTGAAACTGCCCCAGAACTTTCTGCCTGGAGGTGCTTTTGCAGAGAGCCTCCGGTGCACCGGGCGAGCGCGGTCGGGATTCACACGTGCGGGTAAAATGCTGGGGGGCGGCGGCTCGGGGTCGCTCTTGTTTTCGGGCACGTTGGTACCCGTGAACCATATTTTAAAATGCATTCTGAGATTTGAGCTAATAATGTGAATGACATTCAGTGAGATTGCCAAATGCTGGTAATTTACTTTCATTTTCACATTAATGTGGGCCCACCTGTGATGAATTGGAAACTAAATAAGCACATCAGTTTTAATTAGATATTTCAGCGGCTGGATCTAGTTAAACAGCAGCATTCATTCTTATCTATTAAACAGGCAGAGAGACTTCAGCACTCTTCACGGGAAGTTCTCCCTCCTTCCAGCTCACCTTCTTTCCATCGCTTTCCTCTCTTTCTCGCTGGAATATTTCAGAGATGATGGAGCCGGTGGCATCCTCCCGAGTTAATAATACAGCTATCCCAAACTGGCTGATCTAGCTGCTTTTCCAAATTACGCGGAAATTAAGACTGCTCTCGGTATTGTTGTAGTCTGCACTGGAAACAAAACGAAAACCCGAGCGAGTTCACAGTTTGGGCTCCACAAAATGGGACTGGTTTTCTAGTGGCGGTCAGGGGCTTGTACCACGGCACCTTTGGGGTACGGGTTCAGTTAAGGGGTGACAATTTGGGTACCAGTTGGAACAATTTCCACTCCTGGAGGGGCAGGGAGCTGCAAGAGGGATGGAAACACAGTGTCGTGTTGGAAGGAGTGAGGCTGGGAGCCTGGGAAAGGCTTTTTCCTCCCGGCATGGGCTCCGACAGCAAGACCTGCCTCGTGCCTCAGTTGGCCCTCTGCTGAGTCTCCGGGGAGGCTTAGGCAGCTTTCTCCTGCAGGACACTCAGTGTTTCTGTTGAGCCTACCAACCAGCAGCTGTTGCTGTCTTTGGGTTCAGCTGACAGCCATTTGCTGAAATAACAACAGCTTCATGGTTTGTGTCTATTTGATGCTCGAGTGCACGCAGAGAAGATTTTTGTCTCGATTCTCCCTTTCCTCCCAGGGTCTTGCAGCCTGACCCTCCTTCCCAAGGCAGCTTTCAACAGAAAGCTGAGGTCTGAGCTGCTGCTCTTTTGAACAAGCACTTTCAAAGCAGCCTTGCAAGAGAGAAAGGGCACCAGGTTGAATCTTTTACCTATTTTTTATTCCTTGGTAACTTCTTTGTTGATTGGATGACAACTTAAACATTTCTCTCTATGAATAATATTAATTTAGGCAACTATTTTTAGAGTTATTAATTGGTGATTAATAAACATGGCAGATGTAGGTGTAACCTAGGCAGGAAGGAATTCTGAACGAGACCCTTCATCGTAGCTCTGACTTCCCACTTGCTGCTCCTCTAAGTGGGGAGACACTTGGAACAGCTTTGTGGAGAGCAGCTGATGCTGGTAACGCTGATGGTTTGACTTGCAACTACCTTTGTGCCTTTACTGCCTCCGATTCTCTCTTTCTGACTGGTATTTCTGAAGGAAGAGGTAACAAGTTCACTAATGTGGAGGATCCCGTGCTAGTGAAAAACAGCTTCATTTGGAGCCAGGAAAACCTGTGTGAGCACCTTGAAAAGTATTTGCCCAAGTCGTGGCTTGTTGCACTGATGTTCCAGCCTACCAGCTGAGAATTCATCTTTCTGTGGGGGTGTATTTTATGAGTAACTGAGTTGTTCAGAAGCAGCACAGGAGCTAGGAGGGAGGGCCTGAAGCTAAAGTCACATCTAGTTCAGATGTCAGGCAGTTTTATTTAAAAGTATGTATGTTCTTGTGCAAAAGTATTTGGCATTAAAGCTGAAGACTAATGGTCCAGAACTCTGTGAGCATGACCCATGGCGTTATCTCAGCACACACCCCTGCTGAGGTGGGCTGGAAGCTGGCACGTAAGAGAGTCTCAGGAGAAGATACTCAGTTTTTCCTTCCCCGAAGCAGGGAAGCAGCCCTACAAACAGCCATAACCTGCTGAAAATCAGATTCGGCCGACAGCTTCGCACACCCAAATGTATTGCTCTAGGTATATTCCAAAGGAATAAATGATGAGAATATTTCATGTTTGAATTTTGAAGACCATGGGGAGCAGAAGAGCTCTTGTTCCGGGGCAGCGAGGCTGTCCAGTACCAGCTGAGTGAAGTTGAGAGTGTTTGTTCTGCCTCTCTGCTGTCTGTCGGGCAGGTAAATTTGCTGTTTAGCTCCCTCATTTAAGCAGATTTTATATGATGCGAAGAAGTCAGTAAGCACTTACCAGTAGACCACACATAATAAATAATTTTCAGCTCCCCGGGAACACAGTGAAAGGTAAATCCAGAAGGCACCTTGAGTCTTGTGTAGAGCCACTTTGTGGGAACGTCAGCGAATGAGGCACGAGCGCGTGCAAGGGCTGCGAACACCCGACGGCCTCGCGGGGCGTTGGAGGATTCAGCCGAAGTGCTGTTCAGAAAGGCAGACGTTTCCAGGGCAGAGCCTGTGCAGAATGTGTGCGAGAGAAAAAGGGGTTAAATTTCCTAGGCAGATATTGACTCATCATATCATAACAAAACCTGCTAGAGCTGGTTAATGATGTGTCTGATACTTCAGCAAGTGACATAATGTTGAAATTTGGAATCAAAGCTGTCAGGAAATTGCTCCTTGCTCAAACACAAGCTATTCGTGATGAAAACCTGTTGTAATCTCCCTCCCCTGAGCCGCTACGCTGAAGGGGCAAGAGGGACTGTTGCCTGCTGACATTTCTTCCTGATCCTTCTTGAAGGGCCGCAGCTTTTCAGAGAGGTTCTGTGGCACGGCTTCCTCTGACGACTGCTAATCCGCTACGGCAGCCCTTCGAAGGAGCAGAACGCCGTGGGCTGCAGCTTTGGGGCTTATTTCTGCAATCAGCAAATATGATTTTTTTTATATGATCCCCCCCCTCCAGTTAAACAGCTCAACATATGAATAGTAAACTTAAGGGCACAGCATTTCCACCCTGCACTGCCTGCCTGTCCCTCTTCCTAGGCTAGCAGCCGTACTCCCTGAAGCTGTGGTTCCTCCAGTTTGCTGCTGGGAGGTAGAGTGGGAGGACACCCAGAAAGGTTCTGTTCTGGGTTGTCTCTTCCAGAAGGTAAAATTGCAAGTGCTCTGTCGGGTACCAGTGTTTGCTGGTCTGCTCTGCCAATGCCCTGATGCCCTGGGCATGCTGTGGAAGGGAGTCCGTGCCTCTGCCAGGGTGCAAATGATGAGGGAAGCAGTGTGCTAGGGTCTTCAGAGCTACTTGAATGATTGAGCTGCTAAATCCCCTCTGCCTGTGACATGAAGAGAGGTAGGTGGAGGGTTTGGCTTTGAGATTGACTCTCTTCTAGCCTTCGTCAGATCAGCAGAGCTCTCTGCCTTGTATTTTTCTTTGTCTTTAGTTCCAAGATTAACTTAGTGGCTTAGCACAGCTGGTAAACGCGTAACGCCCAGGGATGGAATCCAGTCCCTCTACTTTAAGGGCTGATTTCGGGGCCCTGATCCATCTACGATGGGAAATTAAGGTGAATGAATTTCCTGCTCATGGTCTGAGGTGGCTCGTTCCTGGGGCTGCCGCCTCTGGTGAATAACCCTCTGTGCCAGCGTTTGGTTGTCCCACCTAAGCTGCTGACTAAGCAGTGCTGCTGGCAGGTGCTTTTGTCCCCTCTTCCCCCAAAGGTAACTAACTTGCTGAATGTGCTTGCCCCGCTGCCATGGGATGCCTGGATCTGACACAAAGCTGGGAGAAGGGAAGAGAAAATGAGGCCAGGATAAGTGTGTAAGGAGGTCTGCCCCTTTCAGTGGTAACCTGTCTTTACCCCCGAGGAGAGATCAGTGCCAAACTGTCCCCTGGAGCACTTGGTTTCCATTCCTTGTGGTCTGGGGATTTAGATGGAGGGCTCTCAGCCATCGCGGTGGGACAGATGGCTCGGCAGTGCCGCGGCTGCCGAACGACCCCTGGCATCTCAGGGAAGCCTGGCACTGGGGCTGGGTTTCCTCCACACACCCTGCTGCCCTTTGCTGTGGTCCAGCAGCTGCTCTGGGAGCAGCCCAACCGTCTGGTTAGCGGTGACGGGGCAGGGAGCAGTGGCTGGTAAACCCTACAGCTGCCCCACAGTCACGGCTGCTGCTGGGTGGGCAAGTAGTAGTCCCCGGGGTGCATCCCTATGGCTCCGGGGCACAGTGTCCCCTCACCTGTGCCTCCCAGAATACAGATGCAATGGGAGATTTTCTGGCAGGAAAGATGCTGGGCTACCAGGGTGCTCCTCAACCCAGGCTTGAGACACTGGGAGCAGCGTGTCGCTGGGAGATTGTATCCGTGGGAAGAGGTCGTGGGGCTACTGAGTTCAGTAAATGGCTTGCTGAGATCCTTAGCTTCAGATCTTGAAAGCTGCTTCGGTGAGTTCAGACCCTGACCGAATGCTGTGCAGGTCTCTTCTCCCACGTGGACCGAGGCACACCAGCGGGATGCTGCGTTGACAGGGAGCGAAGCACGGGAGGGCGAAGCGAGTTTCAAACGCGACCAGGAAGGGCACCCCGTGTTCATTCGGGTTGGTTACCTGGGTGCTTTCAGGTTCCTGTGTCTGTAGGTGGAAAGCCTCCAGGGAAGGAGATGTGTGTTAT
The DNA here is from genome assembly GCA_025345505.1 of Todiramphus chloris collaris. Lineage (NCBI taxonomy): Eukaryota > Metazoa > Chordata > Aves > Coraciiformes > Alcedinidae > Todiramphus > Todiramphus chloris. Next base: position 11,909,033 of record JANVCC010000261.1, on the reverse strand, counting down.
TTGCTGCCCGTCTGAAATGTCAAAATGAATGTCAGCTTGAAGCGTTTCACATCACAAATAACTGCCTGTTCTCTCAGCAGAAGTAGATCATATTTTAGTGCCCGTTGCTCTCAGGTTTTCAATTAGAACTTTGAATCACATTCCTGATTAGTAACAAGCAATCAATCATAATTAATTAGTTAAAATGTTCAACCGTTAAAATCATTACCATTAATTAAAATAATTATCTCTATTTTGGCTGCACTTCATTGCCATTTCAGGGAAATGTGTTGCTTAACTCTACCTCTTGCACTCAGTATGGGATTGCGGTGACTAAAACGCGTGCGAGGGGTGGGGGCACGGCTTTCAGAAAGCTGCCTTTTGTAGTATGCCTTTCATTAGTTTCAAATAGATGGATAGAAGTAGAGAAAATAGAAGTATATCAGTTATTTGTATTTCTAGTGGAGTTATTTCTCATTAGCTTAAGAATACAGCTAATAGCTGAAGGGATACAGTGCGAGGAGAGCTGGCTCTTTCCGAGGAGTTTATTCTCTATAAATACACGCTCCGTAAGTCTCTCCATAGATAAAATACAGCTTTGGTGGGGGGTTTTTTGTAGTATTAGATTGGATAACCTCATTCAGGGATAAAGACCACTTTTGCCAAGCTATCTGCTGATAAAGGTAAGCTTTGATCAGATGCTGCAGGAAAAGAAAGACTGCTTCTAGTGAGCAAGTGTGTTTGATTCAGGAAGGAAAGACAGAGATCCATCTAAGAGAAGGACTTCAGCTTCACATGAGGGGCACGGGCACACCGGGCATGGAATCCCAAGCTGCTGTGACCGCAGTTGTTGTCTGATCAGGTCAAATATCTCAAGCCCTGTGATGTTCCCCAGAAAGCCAGTAGCCCTCATGTTTGAAACCAACCAAGAGAAAATAGGGAGGTGGGAATTTAATCGCTGTGTGTGCTTGTGTCTGATATTCTTCTTAATCCGTAGGGTGATGTAAAATTGAGGGATCGTTGCAGTGACCCCGAACTGCTTTGGCACTGCAGAATTTCCCCAGTTTAACGGAAGACGTTTCTCTCCCCAGGGGAGCAAAGTGATGCTGCCCAAGAACTAGGCAAGTTTTGAAAGGAAAGGCTGAATCTGCATAGATCCCCACGAGGATTTAAAAAGGACGTAAAAGGTTAACAAAGAAAGGAATGCATTCTAGGGAAGTTTCTCTGAGGTTTTGTTTGTCTGTTTATTTGTTTGGGTTTTTGTTGGTTTTGGGTTTTACGCGTGTGTTTGGTTTTTTTCTGTTTGGTTGGGTTTTGTTTGTTTTGTTTTTCTGAAATACTCAGCCTGAGAAGTAAGATCTGTGGGAAGGTAAAATCCATCAAAAAGCAGGTCTTTTGAGGATGGGGAGAGACAAACCTTCCCAGTTAACGTGTAGGCTGATTAAATGTAAAGTGCTTCCCCAACCCCGATTCTTTTCTGCGTCTTAAATGATCATTTGGACAAGAGCTGTCCGTTGTGAATGGTACAGAAAACGGTTGAGGGAAAAGTTATTTCACTGCAGCTGGGTACGGGTAATACATTTGTCACTCTGGGTATGGTGGTGGATCTTGAAACTTCAGCATCTCTAAACTACAGCACTTAGAGCTCAGCAGGGGAGGAAGCACCTTCTTCACAACCGCTTCCTGTGGCGGTAAACCAACCGCCAGGCTTTGTGCCACTGTGCGAATTCCCAGCAGCCCAGCAGGGTTTCTTCTGTCTTAGGTACCACCGAATTCTGTAAGCATCAGGTTAGTTCTGAAGGCTGTCTAGTCCAACCACCCTGCACAAGCATGGGCAGCCAGAGCAGGTTGTCCAGGGCTGCGTCCAGTTGGGTGCTGGATATCCCCAAGGACAGAGACTCCAGAGCCTCTTTCTCAACCTGTGCCTTAGTGTAAAAATATATATTTTTTTTTCTTGTGTTTAAACAGAATTTATTGCATTTCAGTTTGTCTTCATCACCTCTTGTCTTGTCACTGAAAATCTCTGAGAAGTGTCAGGCTACATCTTCCTTACCCCTCCCATCAGGTTATTATTCCTCCTCTTATTCCTCCATGCTTCAGTGGCTGAAGATTTCCTGCACTTATAAAAACGGTCAGCACACACTTGGGTCACTTTGGTCTGAAATATGCCCGTAATTGCCTGGCCCCATGATTGGGCCAGCTCTGCCTCGAGAACCTCTCCGTGCCCACCCGGGACCTTCTGCTGCCCAGCTATTTTGTTAATCCGTGCAATACCCCCTGCAGGTTTGACACTCCTCTAGGAGGATGGTGGGCACAAATGTGCCACCTTTATAAGGAAGGTGGGCGACAGCTACCTAAGACACAGGAACTGGAATAAGGACACTCGAGTTCTGCTCTCTGTCACAAATTTTTTGTATGACCTGAGCCGTCTCATTAGCAGCTGACCAAAAGTCTGCTGGGAGTCTTTTCATTTGCCTTAATGGGCTTTGAATTAGGTGCTTAACTTTCTCAGACTCACGGACCAATTTAGATAAAGGAGATGGTGTTATTTGCCTGTCTCGTTGGGCTGTCACAAAGTGAAATACACTACTACAAAAGATTTGGGGATGGCTGAGTAGAGAGTGCTATTCAAGTGCAAAGCGTCGCATAAACCTTTAGAAGCAGTAATAAAAGTGCTGGCTTGCCTTGAGAAACCATGATTTCTTTTCACCTTTATGTTCCCAGAAAGACTTGTCATTTTGTGTTTCTCTGGGGAATGCAGCATCCCCTGAAGCATGCAGGGTCCAGTCTTGCATTGTATCTCCATGGCCAGGTCCATGGGACGGTGGGAAGGAAGAGACTGGTTTCACCGGGCTGAACTTATCATTTTGTGAATTTAAACTTTTACACGCTAGGGCAGCAGGGCTGTCTCATTATGGGATACGGGAACGTGTCGTGAGGTGACAGAGGGAGCAGGGAAATGCTTCGCACTTCTGTGTTGCTTTGTAGAAGTGATCTAATAAACAGGAGCTTCTTGATGTTGATAGAGGTAAGTGGATACAAAACTTTTCCTTTCAGATAATCAGGGAAAACGCATGGAATGGTTCAGTTTGTACCTGCCAGACAGGGTATAGAAAAATTAACACACGATTGTAACATGTAAATGCAATGGATTCCCCCCCACTGCTTTTATCATTCTGGTTTTTTCCTTTGTATGTTTGCAATAGGATAACTTGGTTAAAAATTCATAATCATCTGTTGTATATTTGCTTTTGTGTCTGGGGCTAGATGCAGCTATAAAAGGCAACAGGATAGCTGACTAAAACCAAGTGCAGCTCCTTTGGGTACAAGTCTTGACATAATTTTTATTCACCAATGAAGCAGTATTCAGCATTCTGGTATTCACTCTTATTAAAAAAACCCAAAAAGGAAGTCTGAAGCACAACTCTAAACCATGTCAAGTGCAGACGTTGCCACGTTGTCTCCCTTTGGTCTGACTCCCTGGAACAGTGGTTCCAGGCTTCAGACTGGAGAAGAGGCACCAAAAAGACCATGGCATCTGTTTGTTGTGAAGTAGCCATCAAACACCAGTTCCCAGTCCAGAGCAGGACTGAAGGACCAGCAGCACCAGAGGCCAGAGCACTGGGGCCTTTTGCTAAACGAGACCTTTCTTGTTCTAATTCTGTAGGAATGTGGTCATTTGAACAAAAGTGGCAAGACTAAAACCCTCTCATTGCTCATACACGTACAAAGGAGGAAAAAAAGATTAATTGTGCTGTAACTTTTCTCTCTGTGATTCTCAGCATCTTGCTGAAGTTCATTGCTAACTTCAGCATCTCAAATAGCAGCGTTGCCAAAAAAGGCATTGCAGTTTTATAATCCTGCTCGAAGGACCTGATTTGTTGGCAGTAACGAAGAAAGCTACTTGAAGAACGCAGGAACCTGTTAATCAGATTGTTAATTGAGTACACGAGGTTCACATCACACAAAGGCAAACTGTGAAGGTGACAATGATAGCCAGACTTCATCTGTTGAGTTGGAATTAACGATGAACGAAATTGAGATCCCTTTGTGGTTTATTCTTGTCCAGCTGCAGCCAACTATAAAAGACCCATCAAAGAAACCAACTCATTAGTTGGTAATTCTGTACAACTTCAAAAAGAAATTCTTAACCCCTCATCAGTCTTTCTCTGACAATCCCTTAAAAGCTGTGTTAAAACAAACCAAACCAAAACGCTGTTTGCTTCATCAACTCAAGGAAATGGCCTGTGGGAGCACAGTAGAAACCGGAGCTTTTAAAGGCAGATCTATCCATAGGTAGAACAGTCAGAGTGCAAATATATTGTGACATGCAAAATCTCCCCCAGTCACCCATGTCACACAGTGTCAATAGCCTGTCAGCTTCGCAGGAAAAACACCCCCGCGTTTAAAGAATTCTAATACGGTAACAAAAGCTGACAAAAACCAGTGAGCTCGGAACCACGGCTGCCGCCGTGCCCTTACTGCACTGTCCTTTCCTCTGCAGCTCTCCCCACTGGGGAAGTTGCCAAGCCAAGGGTGAGCTGAGGATTGCGTCTGTGTAAAGCTGGAAAAGAATGGGATTTCATCGGATAGGAAAGGACCATTCCATCATCTGTAACCTTCCATTTACGGCAGGGGACCTGAGGTGATAAAGGATTGCAGACCTGGATTTTTGAAGTTTGTTTTTATAAAGTGGTTATGTGATCCTCAAAAGGTGTTTTACTGAACTGGCAAAAATCCCAGTTCAGGCTCTTACACTTCTGTCTTCTGGCCTTTTAAACTGATGAGGGATGAGAGCGACCAAGTAGCTGCCGAGGAAGCCTGGTTTCGGCGAGTGTGCCGTGCAGGCTGCGTGGTTACAGAGATGCACTCACCAGGGGCTGGCAGTGGCACGTCTGTGATTTCTATTTCAAGACTGCCCAGTAAGCTTTGTGTGCTGCATTAGGGCACCTAGCGTCTTGGAAGGAGGCAGTATCTGTGGAAAATTAAATAATGATGGGAAAATCTCCCAAAGATGTTATTTGGGTCAGCAGGAAACTAGGTATTGAATAGCAAACAGAAGCGTTAAAATACTGCTTTCCATTTTATTTATTTCCCTTTCCACTGTTCTGATTTGTCTTCCAAACAGGTATTTTGCAGTAGGTGCTGCACACATGTTGGGTTTTAAATTCACGTAGCGGAGTGTCTCGAGGTTTTCTTTGCTGGTCATGGAGTGACAGGCTGGTGTTCTCAAACATCACCGCTCCTCTGACCTGTTCAAGCGAAAAAAGGCAGCCTTGTGTGATACTCTTAATTCTGCTTTCATCCTGCTTTTCAGCAACCTCGCAAAGGCCATCACCGCTTCTAAAACGTGGCTTCAGTGCCCATGGGTTTGTATCTGATGGAAGGAAGACTCTGGTCTTCCAGTCCAGGCTGGAAATCTGACTGGGAGATTAAAAATTCTTGGCTAAAACCTGTAGCTGCAGCAGCTGGGAAGGTCTCTGTAACTCAGAGAATGATGTGGATTACGGGTTATGGGAACGTGTCTGCTGAGCAGAGGGGACGAGGGGGCTTCTTCTTGGCACACCGGAAACTTTTGTAATCAAGTGTTTCTGGTTTAACTTCGAGGACCAGCTTTGAGACTAAACTCCAAGGAGCTCTTTTGAGTTCTGTGGAGATTTTCAGAGCTGGCCGGCCCGTTCCCAGGGCCCTGGCGCGGGAGAGCTCGTGGGGAGCCGAACGTGATGCTTTCGTCTGGAGGACCCGCTCCACTGGCTCCGGTTCCTTGGCAGACACAAAGGAGAAGCGGCAATGTTGAGAGACAAATGGAAAGTCATTCAAACGGGAGGAAAAATAGGTGCGTGGGTGCATGTCGGTGCAAGGGGAACATTTTGTACCGCAGTGTGTTCCTTCCTGCTGGATTCACAATCCGCGAGCGGCTCTCCTATAATTAACACATTGCTATTAGCAATAAATGCTACAAAGGGGACCGGGGAGAGTTGGCAGAGCCGCTGCCGCTCGCGCAGGGGCCTCCCCAGTCAGAACTGACTCCACTGCGCTGGGGAGCCAGGGGGAGCCGGGCGAAAAGACTCCGGGAGTTGGTATTCCGGGTGTGAGCCGTTCCCTCCCGCAGCCCCGCCACCCTTTCAACTGGCTCCTGTTCAAGCCACGTTGGCATGTGCTGTCTCTTAGCAACTGCCAGCCCAGTGCTGCTGGCTGCCCCCCAGCAACACGCCGATCGACCACCCAGCTCCAGTGGCCGTGGCCAGAAATCGTAGCTCTAAGGATCACGGAATGGCAGGGGTTGGAAGGGCCCTCTGGGCATCCCCTGGTGCCACCCCCTGCTCCATCCAGCAGGGGCACCCAGAGCAGGGGCCCAGCAGCGCAGGGTCCAGCCGGGGTGGGAATCTCTCCAGACAAGGAGACTCCACAGCCTCTCTGGGCAGCCTGGCACAGCCTCCCACACCCTCACACCAAAGAATTTTTTCCTCCTGTTCAGATGGAACCTCCTTGGTTCCAGTTCATGCCTGTTGCCCCTTGTCCCCAGTATTTCCCAGTCTCTCTTGAACAGGGCAGCCCAGAACTGGACACAGTACTCCAGAGGCAGCCTCACTAAGGCAGAGTAGAGAGGGAGGAGAGCCTCCATTGATAAAGTTGACACAACATCATTCAGAACTCGGATGATGTTGAGTTATGAATGAAGAGTCTTACCTGAGTTTTCCAGCAGCTCAGTATGTGAGCTGATGCACAGCAGGGCATGGATTGCACGTGTTGAACAAGAACATTTATAAATGTTACGAATGTTCTACAAGAACAAATTATAAAAGTATTTTGCTTTTAATTTTGGTTAATTGTTTCAGCTTTTTGGGTTTAGTTTTTAGTATTTTTTTTTGGTCCCTCTGTCCTGGTTTGAGCTCAACCAGAACCAATTCTGTATTGGCAGAATGTCCTCCCCCTGCAGTCACTGGTGCTTGATGAGTTTTATTCTTTTGTTGCATCTCTTACCTTCTCCCAAAACCCTTAGATTTTAAAACGTTAGGTTCAGCTTCACAGCTCCCCTTGATTGCTGCTGGGCTGCATCTCAGAGCAGCGCTCTCAGAAGGGTTGACCAAGGTCCTTGCCTTTTCCTGGGCTTGATCCTCGCTGTGCTGTTCGGTATCAGTCATCCAAAGGGAACGTCCTGCTCGGGTCAGTGTGTTCCTCTAGCTTAACTGCCCAACCCTGAGCTGCTTTTTATAATTGCAATGATGGAGCGATTGAGATGTCTTCTGTTTTTCTCTGCAGTGTCTTAGAGACTGAGTGCTTTCTTACACAGCATGCTAAACACCATTTTAGTAGGAAAACCAAAGATCAAACCATTTTATTTCCCTCTGGAAAGCGCAGGCCTTTGGGGAAATAGAGGCCTTTGCCCCATGCTGGGACTCAATGCTTAAAAGAGACCCAGAAAGTCTGTAGTCCCCAGGGGCTGCCCCTAAGCATTTGGTTTGCTCCCCAACATCTCTATTATTTCAAGTTCCTGAACAGGATAAAATTATGCCCGAGATCAGTGCAACGCTCTAGAATGGACTCCTTGGGCTGCAGTTTCCCCTCAGTCCCGCTTGTTACCCTGTCGTCGTCCTGAAAGCCCAAATAAGAACATTCTCTGGCATCAGTCAACAAAATCTCATTTCAGCTCCCACCGGACCTCTTTACATTTTGATGTGGAAGCTGAAAAGGCTCCCAAAAGCTCTTAGGCTCTTTCCTGCCCATTGGTGGAAACGAAATCACCGAACTCGTCGTTAACCACGGAGAAGATCGCATGGTGATTCCCCCTCTCCTCTGGCGGGGAGGCTGGCGAGCGTGGCACGGCGCTGGCGGGTGGTGGGTGCAAGCTGGGCACCCCGCACTGCTGCTCGGGGGGCTGTGGGGAAAGCCACGGAGCTTCCTAAAGCCCGCAGCGAGGCACCAAGGTTTGCCTCCACGGGCAGGATAAAGCCAACAGCTGTTCCGCCGCGTTCCGTTTGCTTGAGTCAACAGGCCCATTCTAATAGTTTGTTGATTATCTTCCATTCTGTCAATATTGTGGTATGATTGCAGTGTTTGTTTTACTGTTACTCAGAGTGGCAATGTTTTGTTTTGTGAGCCACGATGAGATAGCTCCGAGGGTACGAGGATAAGAATGATTTATCGGGAATTGCTGGGTTTAGCAGCTTGTTTTGTAGCAGCTACCGCCCTGCTCTAGATATTTAATGATTTTTGCTTTGTGCTTCTCTCTTGTGGCCCTCAATCAAAACAATGTTTTTCTTGGCAGTCGGAGATTTAAGCCATTGTCCCTATCGCACACGGTTGGCTCTTCTTCTGGAGGGGTAAACCATATTGACTCTCCTCTTGAGAGAGCTCTTCCCGTGCCCTAGAGACTGCGCTTGAAGTGTCCTGACCTGGAAGAGATGCTGTGGCTCTCTGGGTTGCCACTGCTGCTCTCCTTCGTGCCCCGGTCTGGAAGATGCTGGAGAAGAGCTGAGTGGTGACATCCAAGCATGGGGGTCACCATCACTGCCAGGCTCTGTGCTGGAGGCTCAGGGCAGAGCGGTGCCCACCCTTGTCATCTCCAGCGGGTACGGCGTCACGTAGCTTTGTAGTTCTCTCCCAGTTAGGGTATCTTCTGAGGTGTACATCAGTAACTGGTCTGTTTACCTCATATGGGGCTATGAAGTGCTTGATGAGCTCTAGAAGACCAGATATTAAGTACCTGGTGGAGATAAACCAGGTTGCATTGTAGGACAGTGTGAAGAGGCACGTGACGCAGAAATAAGCTCCTGATAACCAAACTTGGGGGTTTATTGCTGCTGATGGAAATCCAAACCATGGTGTGGAGGGCCACCTAACAAACAGTAAGATTCTAGATCTGAGCCATACTTTATTATATATTTAGCCCTAACTTGCTTCATTCTGCCTTCTCCCCGTAGACATAGTCTATTGGAAACATATGAAAAAGTTCCAAACATAAATGGCATGTCCCTAATAAATAAATGATTATGCTGGGAGCAGCAAGAATATTTTTCTGTTTTCTTTCAGCTAGTGTTTTGCAAGTGTTAGCAATCTTCACAAGGGTTCAGAATTCCCATACCCATCTGTGGTGATTTCCCTCAGACACCCAGAAACCCACTTTCTGCAATTTCTTATGTATTTTTAACCGTGCTAGTAGAAATGTTCAATTCATTTGCTGTGCCTGAAGCACACTGTGTTGTCAAACCATTTTTAAACTTCAGCAGCGAGTGCAGGAGCATTAATAATACTCATGTACCTCGCTCTGCCAGTTCAAACTGCCCACTTTATTTATCTAGGATGTTCCAGTATCTTCTATCACTCTGATCATTAGCAAATTTATGTCACTCTTTTACCTTTTTGTGCTTGCCAGGGCAAAATATGTAATAATGGTCTGTAATTAAATCTTCCTCAACTTACTTTATCACTGTACATCTTCTCTATACATTTTCTTCTTCCCACCGTCCATCAGATGATGGAGCTGACAAAAAAGAAAGATACTGCTTGAGCTGCACAAATACCTGTATGCAAATTAATCTGAAATTAATCTGGGGAGAAAAAACCCCACACATTAAATTAATATTTAATGAAGCTCTCAAGTTTTAGGATGTTAAACCTCATTTGGCTGTGATTTGAGTGAAGCTCTCAGTGTTCATGTCCTGCAGTGATAGTAAGTTTGACTAGGAAATTAAAAGTTTTTTAGCTGAAAGTAGCATAACAAAAAATGTGTGTGTTACAGTGAATCATTCATAATCCAGTAATCACAGCTGCATCCAACGTTTGACCTTGCTGTGGGGAGAGCGGCGCAGAACAGGTTTCATTTCTTACGCTTTTTCTTTTAAGCACAAGGATTTTCCATTCTGCTCTTGAACTTGCATTAACGGTGGCCCCAAGTGTCATTAAACTAGCGTGACTGTCTAAGGGCACGAGCAGGGAGACTGGCAAACGGGAAAGATTCCTGGAATTCTGCAGACATGTGTGATGAGCATCCAGCTGCAGCTTCTGGCTTGTGCTCAGAGTGAAAGAGAATGTCTTCACTTATATATTCTCCGCAAGATCACACACATGCTAACGCAGTTAAGTACAAATAATGGCAAAATCTAAGGAAATATAGAGGATTTTAGGGCAGCTTGCAGCTCCCAGTCCTGTGCTTGCAGCGCGGCACTAAATGGAAGTGTAAGTTTGAGGACCATTGAACAGAGTTCCGATCCCCAATGCATCACAATTAGAGTAACACCTGGATTAATAAATTTGTGCTGATTCGCTGGGGAAATTCACCTTGTTTAATAGCCCTCAAATTTCTAAATAAAGTTGTTTATCTGTGGCAGGATGAACTACTTTGTCCCAGGCTCGTAGAAAGACTTCTTCAAGACCGTTTGAAGGACTTTTCTGGTGAACCTGCGAAGCACTGCGCTGTCCTTTCGCAGGCTGCTCACGTTCCCGCAGTTCTGGAGCTGCAGGTACCCTCCCCAAGTTCGCAGCGTGATTCCGACGGCATCAGGTTGAGACTTTGAACGAGCTTGCAGCTCAGAGAATGCTGGACAGATAGAAGCGTGAGGGTCCCGGCTGCGGGACCGTCCCCAGGGGCCTGCCAGGTGTCACCTTTCTGTCTCGTACGCGGCAGTGCCCGCGTCGGGTCACCCGGAGATGTGCTGCTGCTGCTGCAAACGCGTCCTTTCGGTGTTTGTCCATCCTTTGCCACGCTGTGCCTGCTGGGTCACCTTTGCACAGCTAAAGACTCCCTGTTGCCAGGCAGGCTGATTTCAGTCTTTCAGGGAAGACTGGCTAAATTTACCTGGTTTGTGCCAAGGCTGCGTGATCCCTCTCGTGCTGGTTTTCCACGTTAAGACGGCTACCCTTATTTCTTGGGTTATTGCTTCTTGAAATCCAATTTTAAATCTTTAGGAGTCAGAGGCTTGGAGCTAGATTTTTTGCTGCTTTCATTTGAAGAGCAGTGAAACTGGTGAAGGGTCTAGAGCACAAGTGTGGTGAGGAGCAGCTGAGGGACCTGGGCTGGTTCAGCCTGGAGAGAAGGAGGCTGAGGGGAGCCCTTCTGGCTCTGACAGCTCCTGACAGGAGACTGGAGCTGGGGGGGTCAGGCTCTGCTCCCAAGGAACAAGGGACAGGACAAGAGGATCTGGCATCAAGTTGCCCCAGGGGAGGTTTAGGTTGGAGCTGAGGAACAATTTCTTCCCCTCCAGGGCTGTCCCAGGCTGCCCAGGGCAGTGGTGGAGTCCCCATGATCCCTGGAGGGGTTTCCAAGCCGTGGAGCTGTGGTGCTGAGGGACAGGGGGCAGTGGTGCCCTGGCACTGCTGGGGGAACGGGTGGACTTGATGACCTTAAAGGTCTTTTCTAACCCAAACAGTTCTATGATTCTTCCAGTTCACAGACTGGAACCTAACCCCTTGAAGAAATGAGGAAATAACGTATGTAGAGTATGTGAGATCCTACATCCCCCGTGATCTGTGTTGGAGTGGGCAGCAGTCTGGAGCTGTGCCAAATGCAAGGGCAGTACATCCGCACGCTCAGCCCTGTGCCTTGGGCAGTGCAAGACGTGGGGATCAGCATCAGCATCACCTTTGTCCCCATCCTGTCAGTTGGCACCTGTTTTACTGCTGTGCCACCATCTCATAGAATCATAGAACAGTTCTGGCTGGAAGAGACCTTCAAGATCAGCAATCCAGCCTTACTCCCAGCCCTATCAAACCCACTAAACCCTGTCCCTCAGCACAACATCTGCCCAGCTCTTAAACCCCTCCAGGGCTGGGGACTCCACCAGCTCCCTGGGCAGCCCATTCCAGTGCCTGACAACCCTTTCTGGAAAGAAATGTTTCCTGAGATCCAGCCTGAACCTCCCCTGGGTCAGCTTCAGGCCATTTCCTCTTGTGTCCCTTGTCACCAGGGAGAACAGAGCAAGTCCCACCTTGCTACAACTTCCCTTCAGGGCTGTGAAAGAATAAAAGCACCTTTATACACCCAGGTAAGGGTATAACAAAAAAAGACCCTGTAAAAGAAGAGGATGGTTGTGCGAAAGCCTTTCCTCTGAACTGCAGCTGAGAGTGTCAGCATCAGAGATCTGATGCCCTACACGAGTAGCAGGATCCACCCTGAAGAGTTCACCCACGCGTTCTTGGAAGTTATAAATAAACAAAGTGCACCTCTTTTTGACATTCTGAATAGGGTCAAACCCCTTGTATTTTGGTTTCAATGATACCCACCTGGCATTATTTATGCAGTAAATTCCCCGCTTATTCTGCACAAATAAGACACGTCAAGAAGGAAGAGGCTCCGTGCCGGTGATGAACGGCACGCTGCAGGGTCTCGGAACGTGTATCATTGGGCTTTGGTGATTATTCAGGTGGCATACGGTGGGGAGAGTGATTAACGCTGTGCTGCTCGAGTTCATCAGTGAATGAAAGCATTACATTACCGTGCTTCCCGCTGAAACAAGCCACTAAATCAGGCTCTTCCCAGACAGAGAGCATTCACTTTTAAGGACTAAATAAACTTTGCATCTTTAGGTTAAGAGGAAATTGGACGGATGAAGAAATCAGGGACAATGTTAGATCTGTAATTGTGAAAGGTTTTTAAAGGAGATCCCTAAAACTGACTGAGTTTTACGGGCCAGTGTTAGCATCGAGGAAGGGAAGCTGTATATATTTTTTTGAGAAAACACTGTGAAGAAAATATTTGTTGAGGACATTATTTAATTAGTTTCTATAAAAAAGCAGAATGTTGCTAGAAAAGGAGGACAGGAAGGTGCTGAAAACCAGTGCCTGTTGTTTTTCAAGCATCTTTTTGTGGAAAAAAAGAAATTAAAAAAAAAAAAAAAAAAAGAAAAAAGAAAAAAAAAGAAAAGAAATTGAATCTTTTCAAGTATTAGAAATATTTAACCAGAGATGTTGTGCAGCATATACCTGAAGGGAGCAGCCTGCTCTACCCTGGTCTTTCCCCTTCTCTGCTGGTCAAAAATCAACAAGAGCTTTGTTGGCAGAGCTGGATTGATGGACTTGCTCTCCAAAGGCAACATCTGCCAAAAGCTCAGTGGAAATGAACCCGCTTCATTCATCTGAAGGCTCAGCGCTTTTCCTTACTCTAGTCAGATACATATTTACCTATACATAAAGTTTTAGCCAGTTTCTGATTAGTGCTTGAACGCTTGGAGCTGGCAAGGGCGGGAGGGAGGTTTGTGGTAGGAAGGTGCGCGTGTGTGTCTGTGCACCCGCGGAAGCTTTGCTGCGGACAGCGACGCGATCCTTGCAGGCTACAACTTCTCATTCCCCCTTCACTAACCCAAATTCCAGTCCCTTCGGCAGCCAGCCTGGAAGGGTTGACAGGGAGATGTTTTTCCTTGCAGCTGGATGCATGCACTGAAAAACTGTCTGGCAGCTCGGCGTGGGAAATGGTCCCGGGGTTGTTTGGTGGGTTTAAGGCTTTCTGCTGCATGAGCAAACCGAAAAACAGGTTGGTGTTTTAAAACCAAAACCAAAAACCAAGCAAAAAAAATTGGTTGTGTTTTAGAAAGGCAGGAAATCTACTTTCCAAATGTAAAAGGCTCGTGCACGGGGGGCTCTGGGAGAGCTCCCGAGAGCGACTGTCACTTTCCTGATATTTTAAAGAAGACATCTGAGACCGTTCTCGAAATTTCTGAAGTATCTATGTTTTCCTCTCCCTAGGAAATGTGCAAATCTGACATGTTTTACAGACATGCACGTATACACTGCTAATGAAAAACTTCAGAACTAATAAAATCTTCCAGAACCAGCTTTCCTGTGGCATGTTGACATCTACTGAAGGCAAGACAATGCTGCTATGAAAGTTTCATTGACACACATTTGGGCTGACCTACATATAATCGTCGTGCCTTTCTTGCAGCCAAACTAACATCCTAAACAAATACGCCACATCAGCTAATCAGGGGGTAGAAAGGGTGAGGAAGGCAGGAAACTGGGAAGTGTATCTCACCAGAGCCCTGGCTTGCACAGGGTGAAGAAGCGATCCCTTGCCAAAAGCTCAGCCGGTACACGTTGGGTTTTCTCTGCCTCAGAACAAGAAACTAGTTGAAAAATACATAGAGTACAAACTTCCCTCAGCCCTGTCTTTGCCAAGCGGCTAGGAAAATAAGGGATGTCTTCGTCTTGATTTGAAAGACTGAGGGGAGATAGAACGCCGGTCTTCAAGCTGTTCCGCAGCTGAGCCTCACGCTGCGGCGCGAATAAATCTTTCTAACGAGAGGAATGCAGAGGCACGGGACAGTTTGCATATGGGAAACGCGGTAGCTCCAGCTCTGGAGGCTTCTGAGGCACACATCTCTTGGAAGTGGTTTTCCATAGAGCTCATTTTGCTTGTCCGTGCGCAGCGGGGCACGGGACGGGGGCAGCCGAGCTCTGCCTTCCCTGCACTGGCCCAGAGCGGGCTGGGCGAGCCGGTGCTGCGCGGGGCTGCCCGGGATGCGGGAAGAGGCAATGGCCTGGAGCTGACCCAGGGCAGGTTCAGGCTGGATCTCAGGAAGCATTTCTTTCCAGAAAGGGTTGTCAGGCACTGGAATGGGCTGCCCAGGGAGCTGGTGGAGTCCCCAGCCCTGGAGGGGTTTAAGAGCCAGGCAGATGTTGTGCTGAGGGACAGGGTTTAGTGGGTTTGATGGGGCTGGGAGTAAGGCTGGATTGCTGATCTTGAAGGGCTCTTCCAGCCAGAACTGTTCTATGATTCTATAAATTCAGGTCCATCACCGGGGATGCTTCCTGGGCCACTCTGCCCATTCCTCTGCACACTCCAAACCTCTGCAGGGATATACTGGTGGTATTTGAAGTACAAACGTGGTTTATCAGGCACAGGGGGGGCCTGAACACGGGCTCCCCACATCCCAGGCCATTAGACTAATCACCAGAGCAGACAAATAGCTGCCTTCTCTATGATTTATGTCGCTACTTCACACAAACCAGCTCAATTAAGGATTACTACTCCATTATAACCACGCAGTTAGGAAGCTAACTCACTCAGATGAATTTCCTAAACACTGGGTGATTTGTGCTGAGCAGAAATTCTGCCCTGACCCCGAGGAGCGATCCCGATGAAGGGCTGGGGTTTTTTAATGCAACAGTTGAGAAAAACATTGGTGCCAATGACTTGAAAATTTCTCACTATTTTATTTCTTTGAAAAAAGTCTGTGCCCTCTCTGTATGTCTAATTTCTATGTTGATTAGCTCCTACCCGCTCGCTACTGCTGTATTTTCCATCTCTCCAGAAGGCAAGCTGGCAAGGTTTTCCCCTTCTGGTAAATAATGATCACTTCCCAACCTTCATGACGTAGAATGTAACTCCACATTTGGGATGGATGCTTAGCAAGCTGATAGCTACTTGTTACAGGGCAACAGATTTCTAAATGAAATCTTTGTTCCTATTGTTCATGTTCTAAGTAGAAGCAAACCACCTATTAAGCAACCTCCCCACAAGGAAAACAAGGTTTTGGGGCCATTATCAGACTTCCTGGTGTCTTGTCAAGCTTGCAGTTTGTTTAGCTTTGTCTTTAGGATCACTTCACTTTGATTTATAAACACCCCTGCCCTTGTGCTTACCTCTTTTTTTCGTCTGTTTTCCTTGGTAGGTTACAGAGATACTGTTTAGACCACTGTTGGCAAGATAAGATATGATAGTTCTCTTTTCCAAGGTCTGAATCTTGTCCCCATCCAGTGCTGGCATGTCTCTGACTTGAAAAAAAAACCCACTAAAAAAGAAAATAAAAATCTGCTTCTGTCACTCTTACTTAATTGGACCTTATCCAGGTTTCATGAGGCTTCTAGTTTTGCCCAAATTATGTTTGTCTGGTCCTGCCACCAATAATCTGATCTCAACCATCAGGTAATTTTGTCCACCTACGCCTGCTAGAAGAGCCTGGGATCCGGCTTTGGCTCTGTTCCCATGGAAAATTTCCATTCCGTTCAATGGCAGCTGGATGAGCCCATTACTTTGCAAATCAAGGAAGGACTTTAAAGAGTGATATCTCTTCCTAAATACCTTGGAGATATTTGGGAAATAACTCTGGCCATTATTTTTTTGTGCTAGGATAGATAAAATGCAAGTTAGATGAGGAGCAGCCCAGTTAGCATTTAGACCAGCCAAAAATCGTGGTCCAAATGCCAGTGATGAAGCTCTAGCCTGCTATTAATTAATACACAACAGAGTTACGTCCTGAGAAGTTACTCCTATAAATAGCCTCTACAGATGCCCGTGACGCTGTGGAGCTCTCGGCCACACAGGGCCAAGAGAAGGAAATAATCGTGAGGAAATGGTGTCTGCAGGGTGAGCTGGTGTCCCACCAGCAGCCTGGCTGAGCAAGGCTGAGGGGTGACCCGAAAGGGTCCTTCCTCCTTCGGCCTCTGTCATGTGTGGAGCAGCAAATTACTTTCTGTTGCTGAGCCTAAAAGTTTTCAAGGCACTTTTTCTTTTTTTCTTCCCCCCCCCCCCCCCCCCTTCGTGACAGACTGAAGAACTCGTCGGTGCTGTAATGAAAGGCAGACTGCGTTCCCTGTCATGTCAAGAGCGCTGCATTGGGAAAGTCGACATGATTTCATGGCTAATGATTCACTCGCTAATATCAGTGTGGGCTGCAGTGAGGATAACCAAGTTGAGCTGTCTTAGATCAAATGATTCAATTAGGCCAGCTGTCCCTATTTGTCATGGCTCAACTCGCTTTCAAATTACCTTTCCAAAGTGTGTACGTGCCTTAGCATAGAACTTAACAGCTCAACTGTTTTACAAAAAGGGGATGTGTAGCCAGGACGATAAGGGGGAAGAAGGACGTCCCTTTTATCTGTTCTTCCTCAGCACTTACGGGGTGGATTTGCTGGGCTGAGGTTGAGACACCTCTCGGCTGTCCCCCTGGCAGTGCTCTTTTACGTCGCTGGATTATTTTTTCAGCAGGTGAATGGAAATAGAGGAGAAAATCTGACGGGGTGCACGTGTGCACAGGGAGAGCCGGCCCAGTAAACGGCCGAGGGAAAGCATCGAGTGCCCAGTCCCTCACCGGGATCCCGCAGGATTCAACTGAGCTGAAGCTCTAGCGGCCAGTGACTGCAGAGCTGGGCAAAGGCAAGGCTAGTGAAGTTCTGCAGGGATAAGTGCAGAGTCCTGCACCAGGGGAGGAACCGCAGCGTGCACTGGGACAGGCTGGGGGCAGACCTGCTGGAAAGCATCCCCATGGAGAGGGACCTTGGTGCCCTGGAGGACAATCAGTTCTCCATCGGACAGCAGTGGGCCCTGGTGCCCAGGAGGGCCAATGGTCTCCTGGGGGGCATGGAGAAGAGTGTGGGCAGCAGGGCCAGGGAGGGTCTGCTCCCCCTCTACCTGCACTGGTGAGACCACAGCCGGAGTGTTGTGTTCAGTTCTGGGCTCCCCAGTTCAAGAGGGACAGGGAAATGCTGGAGAGCACTGCTCTCCCTCCTGTCCCAGCACAGATGTGCTGCTGCTTTTTGCTCAGGCCCTAGTACTCCTGTGGCGCAGCCTTGCAAATTTTCCCTTCCTTGTCCTTATTTTTTTCCAGCGGGAAGGGGGCAATTAACACAGCCTGTCCTCTGGAATCCAGGCTGTTCCTGGCTTCTTAAATCGCAGCCTTAAAGCAATCAGCAGCATTTCACAAGGAGTTCACGCAGTGGGAACGTTCATTCTCTTTGCCCTCTCTCTCCGACTGTCGCTCCTGCAACACTATTCCTGTGATATTGGCAAACTCAGTCCCGTGTATTTGCCTTCTCTTCATTTTGAGAACTGAAGTTACCTCCATGGGCTGAGAAGGTGCAGGAACACCAGGGAGCTCTGCTCCTTGGGCCCCCCGTGCTCAGCAGCGTCCGGCCCCTGCTGGGACAGAGCCCGCTGCCCGTGTGAGGTGCCCCCCGGGGCATTTCTCCTGTGGCATCAGCGCTGGCTCTGGAAGCTCACGGCGTGCTAAGGGTCTGAGATACCTAAACTGGCCTTCTGCCTCCCCCGAGACATCTCCACGTGCGGGCATGAAAGTGGTAAGGCAGTATAGCAGTATATACTGCCTGGCTCGCCCGTACCCGGCGCTGAAGAGTCCGACCATGGCTGTATTAGCTGAATAGAAAAGATTAACTCTCGAGAAGTAGAATGCAGTTTTCCTGCTGTCTAAATTAATAAATGCAGGTAAACAGATTTGCCAGCCTTATGCCTGGTATTTATATTTGTTAATTAATTCAGTTAATCAAAAACACAATGCATTTTGCAGCCTGTAGTCTCGGGCTTTGACTGTGAAAGACATCGCTGTGGATGGGAAGCCTGCGGAGCTGAAGAAACAGGAGAGATTTGGTGTGGGTTTTAGTGGGAAACCTTTTGAAGGGTCAGGAAAACCTGCCTGATGATGGTCAGGAACCGTGGCCTGAGCGAGACGACGCGTCAGGGCTTCCACTCCTCGCTGTCTGCTGGGCCGCCTTCTTTCCTATCCCTGATGTACATGTCTTGGCAAGGAGGTGGAATCTAAGAAAAATTACATTTTCCTTCCAGGGATTTTAAAATGCAAAGAGACTGCTAAATAGATCGCTGACTATATTGAAAAATTCCCTTGAGCTTTGCCTCGAAAAATACCCTTTCAGTGCTCACAGCTCAGCATCCCTCCCTTTCCTCTTCCGTTTGGCCACAGCTCAGGGGGGGACATTTCCAGTCTACAGTCTCTGCTCACTTGGAATAATGTTTGTTTGCATGAGTAAACCAGCTAAAGTGGCTATCACCGGAGTCGTAACCAGGAGGAGAAACCAGTTGGGACCGTTCCCATGCGAAGTGAGTCAGGTTGCTGAATCAGGCCCACGTGTGAATTCTCCAGTGTCCCAAAGGTATTTTTCCCATCTCGTCAGAAAAAAGCAGTTCTTCTAGAGCGCCAGGCAGCACAAGCCTGGGAACGCAAAGGATGGAGGGACGTAACGTCCTTCTAGCTTTTTTTCCCCTCTCACCTGTCCCTCGGTTTTCCTTCCTGCTGTGTGGCTAAAAGGGAAACTCTCTGGTGGCTTTGAGAATTCTAGGCTTTTATCAGTTTGTTTTGTCATTCCGTTCTTGCCCAAACACATGGTACGTGTAGTCTTTTTTGTGGGAATCTCAACATCCCTCTCCTGCCTGGTTTTATCTTGGAGACAGCGAAGGATCTGAAGGTGTTAATGGTGTCCACTGTGCAGCGTGTACCTTAACTTCCCCTTCCCCGACAAAGCAGAGCCCGAGAGCGTAAAAACAGAAGAAATATGAGAACTGTAAAGACATTTAATGTGTAAAAAGGACCAACTAATGTGTGTCAGCTCAGCCAGATGCCCGGGGCTAAATCTCTCCATGTGAGATGGTGATTCAGCTGTCAAGGTGCCTGAGTGGACTTGTGATCATCATAATGATTGGCTATGGAAAATTTTTTTGTGGGTTTTTTGGGCGTTTCATTTTTGTTTGGTTTTGTTGAGTTGTTTTGTGGGGTTTTTTTTTGTTGTTTTGTTTTGTTGGTTTTCCTTAGAAAGGCAATAAACAGAAAAGGTCAAAGTTATTCAGATGAAGCAACAGCCCACTTTGGTGGAAATACAGCAGGGCTCGTTAACTCAATTCACATCTTTTGTGTCAGTTTTCTAACATACCGTACATCTGGAAAAACGCGGTGATTTGTAAAAGACGTAAAGTGCCTCTTTCCCCCAGAGGTTTTGTTTACAGTATGTAACAAAATACGATGCAGCTTTTCATGGAGACGGGGTCTGAGAATTTGTTTAGATTTAATCCGAAAGTATCAGTCTGTGAAATGAACAACATAAAAAGTAAGCAAATGCTCAAGATGTGTCAGCTAGCAAAATGGCAAGTTCCAAAACGCTCATTCGACTGAAAATCAAAGGCGTTGGTAACAATTTTTTTCCCTTTAAAGTCAGCCCCTTCAGACAGCGTCTAACGCGTTGATGTGGATTGTACTGTGACGGAGATCTTCCCACCCCAGGCAAAATTTACCTCCAGTCAGCTGAAAATCCAGGTAATGAACAGAGAACTCAAGTTTCCAGGCATGCCCAAGTATCAGCACTTGCTAAGAACAGAGGCACCGAGTCCACCCAAGGGTCCCCATCTACTTTGATGTGCTGATGTTCTTGGCTAACACAGAACGTCTGAGGAAAGTGTGTATAACTGACTTAAACTGTCCAGATTAAGCGGTTAAATTGCATTTAGCTCTTGGTTTAGCCTATGTAGACTTTCATAGACTCATGGGATGGTTTGGGTGGGAAGGGACCTTTCAAGCTCCTCCAGTCCAACCCCCCTGCAGGGAGCAGGGCCATCTGCAGCCAGAGCAGGTTGCTCAGAGCCCCAGGCAACCTCCCCTGCAATGGTGCCAGGGATGGGGCAGCCACCACCTCTCTGGGCAGCCTGGGCCTCTCACACCTTCAGAGTCAAAAATCTCTTCTTTCTCTCTAGTCTGAACCTTGCTCTTTTAGTTTGAACCCACCACCCCTTGTCCTGTCCCAACAGGCCCTGCTGAAAAAATGGTCCCCATCTTTCTGACAGGCCCCCTATTCATAAACCTTTGCATTTCTTTGTTGCACTCCAGACTAGCAGCCGGGGAGAGCTCGGCATTAGCCTTTAGTTGTGGAATATTTAGCAGAAGTTTGTGATTCAACCCCCACTCTTCCCTTTTAGCTTGTGCAGGTGCTCTCAGTCTCTAAAAGCAACTGTTTGTTGCAGTATGCGTTTGCAAACTGTCAGGAAGCAAATGACATTTGTGAAAAAGCAGGTTTTTCTTTTCTGCTCACAAATTGGAGGCAAATGTGTTTCAGAAGTGGTCAGAGCTGTGATTTGCGCCTTGTCTGTGTCAAGACGTTACGCTGGGTACGTACGAAAGGTAATTGCACTCTGGGCCAACCTGATTTGAAACCAGACAAACGAGAGGCTTTGTTCTTTGTACACAGTCCTCTCTGGAACTCGCAGCTTCACCTTGCTCTGAGCCTCTCTGCCTGACAGTCACACTGGCCTTTTTCAGAGGCCTCTCAGTCGTACCCCCCCAGCCCCAACCGCTCCTTCTGAATGGAGCCGTCGTTGTTGGATGACATCCTGCTCAACTTTGGGTCTCCTGTGCTATACAGAATCCAGGGAGGTGTTTCTCTGGGTTCCCTGTATGTTCAGCAGAGAGAAAGGATGCTCCAGAGGATGAGTCAGAGTGGAGTGAGTTAGTTCAGGCTGATGTACACAGGAAAGTTACTGGGTGCAGTGAGACACTGCCGGCAGCCCCTCCGCAGCCCTGGGTCTTATCACTGGGTGCCAAAAGCCCTATGCTGCAGCAGAGACACCTCCTTCCCCTTGTCAAAATCAAGTGACTCCTGCTTGTATCCGTGAGATTTATGAGCGGAGCTTTCATAGTTTATCACCTGGATGTCTGGTGATACAGGGCAGAAAACGGAGGAAAAGGAGTGAATCTTCTCTGGTGAAAAGTTGGGGAAGCTCAGGAGTCTGGTGAGGAGCAGCTGAGGGACCTGGGCTTGTTGAGCCTGGAGAGAAGGAGGCTGAGGGGAGACTTTCTGGCTCTGACAGCTCCTGACAGGAGGTTGGAGCTGCAGAAAAGGCCACCAAGCACCCCGAAGGTTTTTCCACCAGGGACTGTCTGCTCAGAATGGGGAGAAGCTAATCTGGGAGTGAATGTAATGATTAATAAATCAAGTACCTTAAACTGGCATTGCAAAGTGGACACAGTTCAGTTCTCTACAATCAAATTGGTAACCGAATGAGTTAGATCAGTGTGATGTCCCTGGGGATGTGGGACTTGGCTCGTGGCACTGAAACGCACCGAAAGAAACAGCAAGTTTATTGGGTATCAGTTTGCTCTATCAGGAAGCTGTCATATAGCTAGAGTAGACTTTTTGTACTTAAAAAGAAAGTTTGGATCGAGGAGAAGGTGAATAAGAGCAGATTTTTCTTGGGAAGAGCACGAGTAGGCTGTGTGCTGAAGGCATGAAGCATCCTCTGGCTGCTGGCTGCATTTTAACTCCAGCTTTCAAGTATTGGAGAGCTCAAGGCAGCCCAAGCTGTGAGTGCTGTGGCTGCAAGGGGTTAACAGGCAATTTATGTAAAGTCTTGGTATTCTGCAAAATGAAATGTGCATGTGAAATGGAAAAAAAAAAAAGGAGAAAAAAAAAAGAAGGAAAAGATTATATTTGTCAGCTGTGCTACCATATGTTGCTCTGGCGGAAGCGCAGCAAAATGGTGACAATTTCTATTTTATTGAATGAGGATCTGGGTTGATTTCCATTATTTGAGAGTGTCTCTGGACTAACAGAGGTATCTTCATTATCACATAAAACTGTGCTCACCAGTAACCTAGAATATCCATGGCTACAGGGTGACCTGGGATTGCAGTCTCCTTGAAAATAAAATATCAGAGAACCCGTTCAATCCATCTGCATATTTTAATGGATTTAGCCCTTGGAGGGCATGGGGGAATAGTCTTGTGAAAAGATAAGTGGCAGATACAGGAAATACAGACAAATTTGAAGCTCTTTAAAATCTGAGGAGAACTTATCTCATCAGCATGATTAAAACAAGTGTGTGTAAAGGCTTTGGTGGTTGCGGACTACTCTCAGCCATCTGGTCATGCTGGGAGGCAGGGCTCCGTGGTTGGGGCGCAGAGCGGCACAAACAGGACTGAATTTCTCTTGGACATAGGCTGATGATCTTAGCTCTGCTGCCTCATATGGGCTCACTTGTTGAGGTTTTGCAGGGTGAGGGGGATCTGTGCCGTTCCCTTTCCCATGGTGGAGAGATGTCCTAGAAGAGGCTGCTTTTGTTATTCTAGGATCACAGCTTTCTCTCAAGATTTTTCTCAGCTTGCCAGGACCTCACCATGTGAGCTGCAGTGAGCTGGGTGCTGACTGTCGCGGAGCATCCGGGGCTCTCCGCGACTCCGTGCGCCCCACGGGAACGCGGTGTCTCTCTGGGCCATATGTCGAACGCGAGGCATGAGAAAACAGTTCCGTGGGGCACTGGAAATGATGCTCATTTGCTTTCTGGACAGCAAAAGTGAAGCTTTTGTTGCCTTTCCTGCTTAATGTTGCTCAGCGTCACATGAGGGTCTCTCCTTCCAGTGACCACAAAGCGTTTCTCTCGGTGTCAGCCCTGCCTCTGACGTGGCACCATCATCTTCTGGGTAATCACAGAATCGTGGAATCATTTGGCTTGGAAGAGACCTTTAAGGTCACCCAGTCCACCCATTCCCCCAGCAGCGCCAGGGCACCACTGCCCCTGTCCCTCAGCACCACAGCTCCACGGGGGGCTTGGAAACCCCTCCAGGGATCACGGGGACCACTGCCCTGCGCCCCACAGGGCCCTCGGCCTTACACTGCTGTGTCTTTGGTTGGTGGCTGAGATCTCTATTTCCAGCAGCTGCTAAGAAGCCTCACGACACAGTGCCCATGGTCTGTTTCTAGCGTGCTCGACCCAAAAGGTGACACCCGCACGGTGCTTGCCGTGGGGGTAAAGAAAATGCTTGTGCCCCGGCTCCCGTAGGTTAAGCTTTTCTTTGTTATAAATCTGATTATTTAGTTCTGGGGGCTCCATACAGCACTTCTCTAACGTGATCATCCTTCATTGCAAATAATAAAATAATTTTTCATTCTAACAGAAGCCACACCTCTTGTCCTTTAAATTGCCTTTTGTAGGACATGTTTGATTTCTGCTGTTTCTTCTTAATATTGTGGGCTTGGAAGAGAATAAATGAGGACAAATCACCTACTGTTAAAGGGAATGGTATTTTTTTCAGTGTTTCTGTCCCAGTTTCTTTTCCAGTCTTGGTATCTGAGTGCTTTTGTGCATCTAAGTGAGAGGTCTGTGTTATGCTCAAGGTTGGAAAAAGTTACCGACCCTGTCGTGGAATGGAAACCTCGTGAACCCATTACATTCAGGACCTGGCAGTATTAGTAGCTATTCCTCAGATAATAATTTCCCTTAAAAACCTGGCAGGATGGGTTTGGTTTTAATCATTCTCTTTGATCTGAAAGCGAAACCTAGCTAAAGAACTAATATTTGGTGGAAGTAACTGAGCTGATCTGTAACCCAGATATCCTTTTAAGCTAAGTATGTTAGCTAGGACATTTTCAGCATCTAGATTTTCATTAGAGGAGGTGATACACGGTGGAGGCCACCCTAGACAACGTGTCTTGGTGCAAGTCCTTCCACACATCACCGTGCAGACACTGCTGCCCGTGGGTCTGGGGCGTAACGGCTGGCTGGGAGGCAGAGGAAATCCATCTCGTGCTGAAGAGCTGTGTTCTTCTGCAACCCGACTGTCTGCTGCATACATCCCTCCTTGTAAATGTAAACATATTACACTTGGAACTACCACAGCATATGTTTCGACAGGAATTCCAATAATCTAGTTAAATAACTGGTGAGGAGGAAAACTTGAAATCGTGAGCCAGGAGAAGCCGTTAGTTCAGTGTCTGAAGAGAAGGGGGAAAAAATGGCCTGCTTTGGAGAGCTGTGTCCCTTTGTGGAGACTGTACTAATTGGCTTTCACTGGAGTCAGTAAATAACTGACTGGAAGTTAAAAATCTATTTGGGACCTGAAACTGTAAAAAATAATTAAAAAAAAAGTAACTTGAGCAAATGTTATGTTTTACCTCATTCTTGTATGATTTAACATGGAATTCTGAGGGTCTAAGAACGGTTAATTCTCTTGCTCCTGAAGGGCTTTCTAACCACAGCTCATCAGGCCTTTTTATAAGAAATCAGTCATATTGAAATGCAAGTCAGTATTGATATTTTTATCCAGCATATTTGAAATAATTCTATTCACCTACTATAAACACGCAGTATTAGTTTTCTGCATTGTTAATTGAATTTTGATATCCACCCAAAATCAGTCTGGCACAAATGTGAGAGTGAGTAAATAGGAAAGGGGGTTTAGCATAGTGTTTCGTAATAAAAGAAAGCTAAGGAGAATACATGTACATTAAACAATATAATTGCTTTCGCCATGAATAGTACTTTGTTCTGAAAATAAATTCCAGTATTTTGAGAAAGCTACTTCAGAGCATATTTCTTTGCAGCTAATGATTGCCAAAGAGTGAATCGAGATCTTTCAAACAAAAAAAAAAGGAAGTAGAAAGAGGCAGCTCCATTAGAGTCCCCTGGTGACGTTGGGAGTGAAGCTCCCGAGTGTCACCACGCTTGCGTTCTGAGCGAAAACCCGTGGCACCAGTGGGGGAACCCCTGTCCCCTGTGCGGGTGCCATCCTTCTGCTGGGCTCCTCGTGTCCCAGCACCGTCCCTCGTGGAGAGCCGGTCCCTGCCGAGGGTCCCTTTGGCAGCCGGGCTGCAGGCACAGCCTGGCATTTGCTTCCCGTGGTTTGGGGGGGCTGCTTGGAAGCATTCCAGAAACGTCCCCCTGGCTTGAAAGAATTGTACCAACATTGCAGAGCAGGATTTTGACTGGCAGAATTAAAGCTGCCTGGCAAGCTGGGGCACCTTCGAGGGCGGGCATTAATGTGCTGTCTTTTATGATATGAACTCCGTTTTTCCCCTTGGGCTCCGTCCCACTCCTAGATGAGATCTGCTTGCGGTCCTGTGCAAGGTTTGGAGAGTAAGGAGCATGGGTTGGAAGCAGTATGGTGATGTCTGGGTTAATCAACTGTAGACAAGCAATCAAGTTTAGATCAATCTGAGAGGAGTTACGAAAAATACCAATTTCAAACTACGAGAACTAAGTGCTGCTAAACGTGCAGACAGATATACCAGAAGTAATGAGAATTACAATTTGCCATCCAGGCTCAAACTGTAACAGGCAATGAAAATTTGCCTTTGCTGTATGATATACTATTATAGACACAGAAAACGCTGCCACACATACGCAACTGCAAGAGAAAAAAAGGGGAAACATTGTAAACCCACATATGAGTCTGTATGGCTTGCTGTGCCTCACCGTAAAGGCAGTGAATGAACATTAGTACAAACAAGATCTACGAGACAAATAGAAGGTCTTGGGATAAATAAGGAAAATGATTACAAGTTTGTCAAACATCTTTCTGACAAGAGAAGGGACGCCTGGGTTCAGTCAGAGAAGGTGAATGGAAGCAAAAATCTTAGATACCTGTAAATTAGGAATGCTTGAGAGAAGGCGAAGCAGAAGTTCGCATTTTCCTCTCTTGGGAATAGCAGCAGAGATATTTAACACAGCTGAAAAGGGATGGGTTTCAGCGGGGCAGAAGGGGCAGCTCTGTGTTGCTCACAGCGGATCTGTGTGCAGGGTATGAAAGTGCAGGTCTCAGGCAGTGTGAGAATGCAGGAGTTTAGATGGTTCGTGCTTGTAGATAAGAACAGTCATAGTTAGATTAAGCATGTAAGCACTTTCCTTGAGATGAAACTCTCCTGCTTTAAGGCATAAATGAGCTCTAGCTCCAAACCTGACCGAGTTTAAAAATAATAAATATTATTTAAATTTAAATTTTAAAAAAATTAATAAAATTTCCTTACAATAACGCATTCCTAACTTGCTCTCTGCAAAGTGCTCTGCTCTGTTTGCTGGAAATCTTTTGGAGTTCCTTTGCTGAAAACTCTGTCAGGTAAGGTATGAGATGTGTCTGACCCCGACCTGGCTTCTATTCCAGTTGTCTGGCATCTGGAAGGAGGATTCAGATGTAGGAACTGAGGCCAGAGGTGTCCGTGCAAAGGCTGTCTAAGCCCAGAGGGTCACTAACTCACTCCTTTGCAAGCAATCTTCTGTCAGTTTATTTTGTGCTGGTGTTTCCCAACCTTCATAATTCATGTAAAATGGATCAGTGGGTTTTCTGGGTGGGCTTTGAGTGGTGCCTCTTAGCACTGCTAGTTTATGATTTGTTTTTTCTTAAGCATTTTGGCCTATAGTCAAAACCCTGTGAAGATCTTCCACTCTTGAACAAAAGAACACAAACATTCAATGATCCTACCGACTTTCCTCTGTATGCGCAGACAAGGCACAGATTTAGTGCAGTTCTCTTTCTGTGGTGTGGATGCTGCTCTAGCTGGGGCCTGGTGAACCTGAGGAGACATCCATATGGCATCTCTGTGGAAAATGAGGATGGCAGAGTCAAGACATCCTGGTAGCTGATAGTCCAAGCCTCGCAACAGTTCTTTGGTATCAGGAATCCAGCTGAATAGGTTGGTTGATTGCTGGGACTCGCTGAGTTTGATAAGTTTGGATAATCTTTTTGATGAGTTTGGATAATCTTCTACACGGGACAACGGGATAACTGAAACATGAAAGATGCCCCAAAAGACCAGTTAATACAACTGGTTGCTCTGAGGCAGGTTCCAGTGCAGCCTGGCCAACTCTTATTTATTGCCTATCTAGAGAGGAGACAGCTTTACGTGGGTACCAACACCCGGGTACTGCAGGGCTGCTGAAAGTTCTGAGAGATGAGAAGAGAAGCTTGCTGGAAACCCTCCAGAGCCTGGGAAGCCACCAAAAGCCTACCTTCAGGAGGATGTTAGTCTCCAGAGACAGCTCCTGCTGAGCCCTCTTAGATCATTAGTTTAGCTGAGGATAAAAAGGCATTTTTGCTGAAGTTATTTTGGGAAGCTTTTCCTTGCATGTATGAAATGTCTTTCCTTCTGTTGTAACATGTGTATATAGTTCAACACTTGTTTGTGTAATTCCCTGTACATATTTAGCCTGTAGTGTTTTATGTTAGACTTTAGAATAAACTTGTTTTGTCATTTTCCGCTCACCTTCTGTCTGCTATTTATAACTGTATGCAACAGTAATTAAGGAAGGAAGGGAACAGCCTAATGCAATCGCCCTTGAAACAGTGCTCTGGAGTGTAAGGAGGGATGAGAGAACTCCTTCAGTGTGGGGACAACAAGAAAAAATTGCCGACAGATTTTTTCATCCACCTTTTCCTCCAGAAAAGATACTGAAATCTGTCATTGCTCTTTTGAAACTTGGGGTACAAAGGGATAGACCCTGATGGGCTGAGCATGGCTTACTACTGAAGGAGTTACTCTTCCTTTCTTAAGCCAAGTACCACTTGACAGGTTTAAAATAAAACACAGAAATAATTTCTAGGAAAAGGCAGGAGTACTTTATAACGAGAAAAGTATTGCATGTTTCAGACAATGCCATAACAACAAGAGAACTTCTTGCATCTGATCCCTTCATAATGGCCCCCGTCAGAATCCCAGGAGGGGAGCGCCAGGAGGCTATATGCATTTTGGCTGCAGTAAAACAATCAGCTCCTTTCTCTGTGCTGTTCAGCTTTGGGGGTTTTTTGGCAATACCCACAGTCACGGGGTGATTAGGATGTGCTGGAGCCACTACTGCATAAAAATCAGTGGTTCTGGATTATGATAGAAGCAATTCTAACGTCTTTCAAAGCTGCTCCAGTCTGTTCAGGTTCTTCACCACACCCAGTGCCACAATAACTTGAGTTTTCCCCTAGAGCATTAAATAACATGAGCAGAATCTGTCACATGTGGTTTGTTCTCCCAGTATAAATGCAAGGTTAGGTCAAAATCTTCTTCAGCTTTCATAGTTAGACATGCTCCGTAAATACGAGCTAATATACAGACGTTGGGCTTTGGATTGGTCTTGGACTTTTTGTTTTGCATCGGTCTCCTCTTTAAGATTTTTATTTTTATTTTCCATTACAGCGCTGAATTGCAAATACCCGTCATTCAAAAAGGTGGTCTGAATCACAACACTGGATCAAGCGTACGTGTGATCTGGACAGTCAGAAATTCCAAAGACATGGCAAATCCAAATTGACTTTCTTTTCTGGATCAAAGCATCACAAGCTATGTAAAGTATATATATATATAGAGAGAGTTTACCTTAAAAAGTTGCACTAGATGATCCTTGAAGTCCCTTCCAACATGGTGTTCTGTGATTCTGTGACAAGCATCCCCTTACTGAGCTGTTAAAATTTAAGCTTGTGCGTTTTTGGAGTGATAATTTGCAGCAGTAACAGGCGTGTGTGGTGTTCTGGGTTATGAACGTTGGCTTACAGCGCAGGTGAACGCCGAGAAATTAAGACTTAAACCAAGAAATGTTAAGATTGAGTCTGCCTTTGTAGACCTGTGCCCTTCAAGACTGGTAGCAGCCCAAAAAGAAGCGGTCTCCGGCGGCAGGTAGCGGGGAGGCACACAAGTTTCTCACTTTGGTGACTTCTCCTCAGCGTGTGCTACCCGTGGCTCGCGTTTGGAAATCACAGCGTTTTTGAGTGTCAGGGTCTACTCCGTATCAGCTGTCGTTATTGGCGGATGGTAATAGCTGATAATCGTGTTGGAATCTTATAGATTTTGACAATCTTTAACTGTTGGCTTTGTTATGGCAACATTACTACTACTCCAGCCAATTGATGTGTGAATGTGCCCAGGAACTTCTCACTTCATCATTCACTCGGGTTCAGACTCGAGCTCCTGGTACTAACAGAGCAAGCGTTTTGATGGCACACTGAAATCTTTGCAAGCGTGATACGTTATATTCTTAGAGGCTCCCAGATTGCTAGCTGCCTCATCAGATTCCTGAAGAGAAGCTTTTGAGCAGTGTTTGGTAGGCAGTTACCCCGCTCCCCTTCATCTCGCGTCTTTCAACAGGTACCTTGTGCCATTGTGAGTTCGCGCTTTCTGTGCCGTGTCTACTTTCTGTGATCGTTTTCTGAGGAAAACTTAGTTTTTGCTTTTAGTGCTGGGAGGTCAATCCTCATTTTACATGTGCTCAGAATGATGATAATGTATTTAGCTCCAGTGTCTATTTTGAAATTTACTTTGACTGGTTATTTCCATTTTCACAAAGCCAATCTGTTATAGAATCTTGCTTTGATCAACAGACCCAACAAAGACCTCTGTTTTGGTATCAACATCATCCGAGCTTTGCCTTGTTGTGGTGCACTCATGAATATGTTTCCTTTTTATGTGTCTTTGCAACTTGTGCTGAGATTGACACACTTTGGCAAAATTTTATTGGAGATAGGAGACAGCCCCCCCCTTACTCTGCATGCTTTTGTGTCTTGTTATGATTGCCTCCATATGGTGAACAAAGAACTTGAAACTCAGCCCAGTAATGTATAGTACTGGCTACCTAAATGTGTTCAGCCTAGTTAGATCGAAACTTATGGAGACTCAGTGATACTATAGCTCTGGAGGTTATTTTAGTCGAGCTAGGAGGTAGCGTGCAAGAGAGAGCTGCTGAGATCTCAGGCAATGGTTTGACAGCTCAGCCACCAGGTTCTTCTGCCTTCGCCACCACTGAGTGAACATCTCTCCAGTATCCTGGGAGAACACCATGGTTCCCGCAGGGTTAAATGAGTGGGACAGTGGCAGAAATCCAAGGAGTTGAGTGGACAGGCTAGGGGATGGTTTGGTAAAGCAGTTAAGAGATCTTCAGTTGGGTGTTCACGCTGGGTTTTGATTCCTTCTGCACAAGCTGGTCAGTCTGCCATGATGGGTTGTTGCTTCTCGCCGCTGAATGAAGTTACGTCTCTGATGGGCTGAGCAGAACAGAGTTTGGAGCATCTTCTCCTCTTACATTTTGTGAATGCTGAGCCATTTTCTGTTGGTAGAGCTGAACTTCTGCACCGAAACAAGCTCACTGCCGTTCAGAAACCACAGCTTTTTGTATCTTGTCCAAAGCTCAAGTTTGGTGAGAACTTTACAAAACTCTATGACTAATTATTTTTGATGGAAGAGACGAGCACAAATTACAACCGTTTTGAATTACAAATGTTACAGCAGTTTGCTTGGGCCAGAGGGCACAGTCACAAAATTAACAGGAAAATAGCTGTAAAAGAAAGTGAAGTTGCTTAATTAGATTTCGTGATACAACATAAGTTATAAGTTATAACTTATAACATAAGCTAAAGGATATGTCTGACCTGTTGCGTGGGATGGGGTACCAAGCCAAACGGAAAACCTCTGACATCTCCTGATACAGTAGAAACCGTAGGAGTGAATAATCCTGTCGTAGGCAGCTTGTGGAGTGAGAACAACAGGTATTGACAAGGGAAAAGGCATTCATTTATTTTCAATTTTGACAATTAAACTCCCCTGTCTCCCTACCAAAGTTCAATTCAATAGTAAGTAGAAAACTTTTCCTCTAATTCAGCAGATGCCAGTAGCTTACGCAGGAGGCATTGTCTTAACACATGGCAAAGCTCCGCTGCTTGTTCTTTCGTGTTGGTGCTGGATGACCTTCATCTTCCTACGCTGCCTATATTGTGGAGATGAGAAATTCTTAGGGGCAGGGGCCTTGTTTTGGTGCTGGCCAATGGAACGTTTTGCGTG
>JANVCC010000261.1:11840300-11872800 GCA_025345505.1 Todiramphus chloris collaris | reverse complement strand
CAGGTACCAGTACAGGTTGGGGATTGACTTGTTAGAGAGCAGCGTGGGGGAAAAGGACCTGGGGGTCCTGCTGGACAGCGGGGTGACCATGAGCCAGCAATGTGCCCTCGTGGACAAGAATGCCAATGGCATCCTGGGGTGGGTTAGAAGGGCTGTGGGTAGTAGGTGGAGAGAGGTTCTCCCTCTCTACTCTGCCCTGGTGAGACCTCATCTGCAATAGTGTGTCCAGTTCTGCGTTCCTCAGTTCAGGAAGGACAGGGAACGGCTTGAGAGAGTCCAGTGCAGAGCCCCAGCGATGCTGCAGGGAGCGGAACATCTCCCTGCTCCCTCTCAACCTTCTGTGATTCTGTCAATCCCGTGTAGCTCCGGTTCCGATCCTGTGTCACGCCGTAAGCCAGGCCTGGTGTCGGATGGAATGATCTTCTTGCAGGGGGAAAACAGTAATAAAGGAGTGTGAAGAGTACTCAGGTGGTTAAATGTCCAGTAGAGAAGGAGAAAGAATAAAATCAAAGGAGCATCTTGGGGTAGTGTAATTCCAGGGTCATTCCATGGACTGGTCTTGCTCTGCAATGGCAAGAATACAAATCTTGGGCAATAAGAGAAGGAAAAAGGGGATATCAAGAGTAGTAAAGAATGATCCTAGTGCAGTTTTTAGATAAGGGAGAAACAGCCACCGTTTGGCACATTCTGCTTTTTTTTTTTTTTTTTTTTGATAATTTAAAGGAACCTCTAAACTTTTCCAGAGATTTCCCATCCTTCTGAGCCAAATCATGCCCTAAAAAACTATCACTCTACTTCCATGAAATGTTACTTCTTAGTATGCGGAAATGTTGCCTGTGTGGTTCTATGCGGAATCTTTCTGTTCCTCTCAATCTTATTATGATTGATTTGACTGAGCTGTCTGAAAATAGCAGATTCTTTGCTTAGCCAGCTCTCTGTTTTGGTTTCATGCTGAAAGTAAATCAATCACTTTAATAAAGACATTTAAGACTCTCCCTCCATCTAATAGCCCAGTTTATGAGAATCCCAGTACGTCCCCAGTTATTATATGGTGATGGTCGTGAAGAAGTGCCTAGGTTTCCTTAAGAGACAGCATGAGATGCTCTCCTTCCTCGGAATTCTTCCTATTCAATATAAAGAAGGATGCCAAAAGGAAGGGAGCAGGCTTTTAATTACTCGTGCAATCACAATAAACAGAATACTCTTACAGCTTTGCATATTCACAAACTATTAGTAGTGATCGCTTAAAACTTCTTTTTTTTTTTAAGGAGATATATGGAGTTTTTAAGAGTTACATGTCAGCTCACGGCCCCCCCGGGCTCCCATTTTGTGTATTTGTCATCCCAGAAAACGTCAGCGGTTTCTCTGGCTGTTCTTTCCATACTATTTATTCCTTTACTTATGCATACAGTTGAAAAGATGGACAAATTGTTGCAGTAGGTAAATGATGGGATGGCACCCGTGCTGGAGCAGCTGAAAATGGGATAACCCAGGAGGATAATTCATGTACTGAAACAGGAGCAGATGTCAAAAGAGACAGCTTGTCTGGTTTGTTTGGATGATGATTCTCTAGCATGTATTGACGGAGCAAGATTGTCAGACAGCCTGTTTGTGAAGTTGAGTGTTGCCTGTCTTCATCGTTCTTTACGGAGAGGTGACATTTTGTTGCAGGCAACTGTAGAGTGAAATTTCTGTGAATCGTTTCAAGCAAACCAAAACTGTCCTACCAAGCGGCGTGCTCTGCAAATGCCCCGAGCCCAGTGAGAACAACAGTCAACCTGCCTCCTTGAAACGAAGCCCGATGGGCTGCCCCATCTGTGCATTGAACAACATTGAACAGCTCTGCTCCCTTCCTCGGGTGGCCTGACGAGGAAGACTGGGCTGACAGCAGCGACAGGGAAGGAGAGATCCATTCCAGACAGAACGGGGGGGAAACCAAGTCACTTAGAAAGCAATATACATCTGCTACATCTGGGGAGAGGGGCTTGCTCGGGGTACAGCTTGTGTTATGATGCACTTTGAGAGGAAATGAGGAATCTGAAGAATCTGGGGATTCAGTAGTGTCCAGAACACCAGAACTCTGCCTGTCTGACCTCAGTCGGTAAGCACATTTTCAACTCTCTGCTGTCTCGTGTAAGTAAACTCCAAAAAGTGAAACACGCAGCTGAAAAACTGATGTTACCTTGTTAAAGGGAATGAAGGTACCCCTCAGGTTTTGGGAATCCCAGTGATGTTAAGGATCAAGGGTTTTAGCATCAAGAATTAACTCCTTTGTAGCAAAGGGGTTGAGGAACTCTAAGGAAGACGGAACTCTCCCTCTCAGAAGGGTAAGAAAGGAAGCTTTGTAAAACTCCTGTCATCACAGAAATTTAGATTTTAAGCTAACCTGCCACGGTCACATACAGCCACCCACCTCACACAGATTATTTTCTTGAAATTTAGTCTGCCTTTTTATCTACCCTTCAGTCGAATTTTTCAGTAATTCTGAAATACTTCCATTGCCTCAGATTTTTTGTCCTCTTGATGCTCTGGTCACTTTTGTTTGATGTGCACAATATTCTGTTCCTCGTCTCCCTTTCGCTTTCTCCCAGTTTACTGTAGGCCATAAAACACCAACCATAACTTCAGGCTTCTCTCATTTCATTTGAAATCCCCATCTTTTACAAGACTAGGATTCTTCATGTCCAAATCCTTGGATTCTGCTCTCTCCTCCGCTCCTGGTTTGCTATTACTAATGTGCTTTCTACTTCATTTCTCCATCCATGCACTTCTTCCATCATCCTTTGCATGATCTTTTCCATGTCCTTGAAAAAACCCTTCTGCCTCCTCTGTGCCAACTGTCAAGCCCCTCTTTCAAATCCATCCTTAACTCACGGTGTTGCTTTTCACCTGCCAGTGATCATTTCTCCTTGACATGGACCAGTAGACCTTTTTCTCAACAAGGAAATAACAAAACCAGAAAAGATAAACCAAGACACAAAATTTGAATCGTAGAACCATCCCAGGCTGCTTTGGGTGGGAAGGGACCTTTCAAGCTCCTCCAGTCCAACCCCCTGCAGGGAGCAGGGCCATCTGCAACCAGAGCAGGTTGCTCAGAGCCCCGGGCAACCTCCCCTGCAATGGTGCCAGGGATGGGGCAGCCACCACCTCTCTGGGCACCCTGGGCCAGGCTCTCACCAGCCTCAGCATCAACAGTTTCTTCCTTCCAGTCTCTCCAGTCTAAATCTCCCTGTCTTAGTTTAAACACATCACCCCTTGTCCTGTCCCAACAGAACGTTATGGCTGGTTTTGATGAGACACTAAGTCTCCTGCTCGGCGTGATCTGCCCTTCCTTTTTTCTTCTTGAAAAGGATGCAGAGAAGTAGGCGTTGCCTTTCCTCTTCTCTTTTCCTTTTTATCTCTAAAAATGATCAATGGGTGTTGATATCAAGGTTTACACTAGCACCATATCAAGGCCTTCAGCTGAAAGATACTGAGGTCAAGGACTCTGTTGTGCTATATCCTTGCTACGTGAGACCTATATTTCATTCACTATACAAGTAATAGCAGCAGACTGAAAGAAAAGGCCTTTAGAGGTTAAACTTAACGTTAGGAGGAAATCTGTGAAAACACAGGTGTTTTAACTACTGGTGGGTTTGTGCCAGCCATGACATATGGAGCAGACACCAAGGAGATGGAACTGAAGACTATTGTTAGGATGTATCAGTATCATCCTGCACGTTGAGCGTTGCAATCTAATTTACTAATCCGTTTTATATCGGGGTATGCAGGCTTGTGCTTCTATGTATGATGAAGCAGCCACATATTTTTAAAAGATGACATATTTTTATTTACACTTAATTTTGCACTTCCCAGAATTTTTTCTGTCTTTTCATATTGCCTTATGGTGTGTTGCTTGACTCCCCTTCTCCGTAAGTGTGAAAAGTCAGGAGGAGAGTTCACAGCAGGTTGATGGCCTGGAGATTAAAAGTCTGTCTAAGGACATTTCAAAGTTGTAAAGGTATTATTCTCACATGTACTTATTTCTTGGTGGGTGTGAACAACAGCTACTCACCAAGCTGGTGTAGTGTGAAATAGTTTCCTGTGAAATGATGTGCAGACATATGCAGAAAGCCACATGTACAGCACATGCACAGACTCATCCCTGACTTATGATTAGGGAGATTCTTGCTGATAACTGAGTTAGGAATGACCAGTGGGGCACTCAGCGTTTTAATTACCCACACAACTCTGTGGATCTTCCATATTTACCAGAGCAAAAGCATGATCCTGTCCTGATGCTTTGAGATTAACACGCTGGAGATGACCTTGACTTCTCAGCAGCAGATCGTTATTACCAGGCCAACTGCAGACGGAGCCTTCGCTGTGTGCCCGGTTATTCTCTGTGCAGCCCTTTGTTTGTCAGTGCCTGGCACCAGTTTTTCCCCTCTGCTACAGAAGTAAGTCCTATTCTACTAAATGCTAAAAGCTTTTCTTAATCAACACAAACAGGTCAGCTAAATTAAACTAAGTCTTCTGAGCGATTTTCCCACCCTGGGTAATGATTTGATACCTGGCTGCTGTGGGGATGAACAGAGAATACGGTAGAACTGCTACTGCTGGTAATTTGCTTTTATCCTTCTAAGGTAGTGAACAGGACACTGGAGCAAGTGGATTTGAGGCTCGTGGCAAAGCCTGCTCAATCACAGATGCCCAGTGTGACTGTGACCAGAATGGGGGGGTGGAGGGGGGTGGGTGTCTTTTCAACATGCCCGATAGTGAGCTCCTCCTGCCCTACTGCTGTACACCAGCACAGCCACACCTTCCTGGTGGGCCAAAAATTAGTGCGACACGTGCCAGAAGTGACAATAAGAAATGAAAAGGCCATATGGAGCCATTGCTGCCTGCCAGTCATTGCAGTAGGTGGCAACTGGGACAGGAGATGTATTGGAGAGGGCTCCCTGCATTAGGAGAGTAATGCAAAACCTGGATAGGATTCCTGGCAAAATGTAAACTATTTCCCTTCTTGCTCCGTTGTAACGTATTTATTATGCTAATAACCCCAAGTTAAGGTTGTACTGAGTTTTGCTCTGGAAACAGAACTGGGATTGGCTTCAACTGCCAGGGTGGCAGTTTTCTTGGAATAGCGTCCGGTGGATATTTCCTAACATATGCAGGTATTGTCACCTGCGAGTCAGGCATTTCTTCTCTTGTGCTTGTGTAGACTTCCTCTGAAGTCGCTGAAGGGAGCTCGATGACTGCAGGAGGGGGATCCTCCTGTCCTAACAGAGGCAGATTAGAGAAGTCATACTGGAGTGGGGTTCATCTCGATCTAAAGCACTTGTCCTAGAGACCAGATGAAACATGCCCTGGAAAGGCTGGAGTCTCTCCAATCACTCCAGTGATTGCTTAGGCCTCGATAATCCTCGGGTGAGATTAATCCAGCTCCTGGTAAATACTTCCTGATCAGGAATTTAGTGGGATGTATCAGCATTCTGAGGTCTTCTCCAATAATTCCTGGTTATTACGCATAAAGCATAAATTCAGAAATGCAGCGTAGGAACTAATGGCAGTTAAATGGAAAGAGGTATTGCAGTAGGAATTGCAGCAGGAAATTGTACATCAAAGCCAGGAAACTCAGAGGCGTATACTGTAGTTTTATTACTTTCATAGGAGCACCTTATTTTACACTGGGCATCTAAATTGCCAGATTTCTTTGTTCTTTTAGGGTAGCAGTTTAATTGATCTTTCCTCATGTAAGAAATAGTTTTTGCAAATATTTTCTGCATATTCCCCCTTCCCATCTTTCTGTCCCTTCTCATATCTGATCCACTCCCTTTCATATTAGCAGAAAATGAAAATAAAAGGCTGATAAATATTGTCTTGGATACCAAAGAATTTAAACATACCTCCTGTACCAGTCACCGTGCTAAATACATATGCTTCTGAATACTAAGACAAACCTGCTGAAAATCCAATCTCAGTGCTTTAGCTGTTTCCTCAGGTGCCTGGTGAGGCCATTCTTGACGGTTTTATGCAGAGAGAACTCTGTGCACACAGCAAATCACAAATAATTTCCCTCCAAATGATATCTTAGAGTGCTGCACGATGCCACACTTGCTTGGCAGATGTCCCACCTCAAGCTCTAACTTCACACCTTGTCCTGTGCAGATCAACCTCTGCAGAACACACTGAGAGTTCCTAGGTTTGAGGAGTTTGCTCCGAGAGCAAAGAACTATTCGATGTGAATAAGGCTGCCAGCTTGTGATCCTAAAAAGAAAATATTCTTGGGTTTTTTTTTTCAGCTGTAACCGAGCTTAAGCTAAGAAGATCCAGAGAGAGAAGACTGAAGTTCTTACTTGGCATTTAACAACCTCCAAGCAGACAGCCCCATCTGAGCTGGGCATTAGAACATTCTCAGCCAAGAAACCAGACTGCTGACAAGACAAGCACCTTTCAGAACAAGGCATATCCTGGAAACAATCCTGGGAAGAACAGTCAGTTATCATCTGGCACAGGTAAAACAACTGCCTATAACATCAATAGTTGTTTTGCATTTTAAAGGTATATTAAGAGGTTTCAAAGTTCAAGTGTTTATTGGCAAACCAAAAAGAGAGCACCTGTGCAGTCTTGTACCCGTCCATCTATTTGGCACATCTGGTTACTGAAGAGCAGAATTCCACTAAAGGAAAATAGAAAGAGAAAAAAAGAGAGTAAAAGCAGCCCACTTGGTGAAACCACCATTAAACATCAGTGCCGTTGTCTGGAATCACGCGCTGTTCTCATCAAAACCTGAATCCCAGAGGTGTTCGTGAGCCAGAACACACGACTCGTGTTCTCAGCGTGGTCTCGCTGTGGGACTGTGCGTCCAGACTATGCCACTCTGGAAAAGAGGGGGGGTGGTATTTTTTTCTTGCTTCGTATTCAGTCCTCTTTTTATTTTAAGCATTAGCAGTGAGTAATTTGGGTTCCTCTTCATCTTCCTCCAAACTACAATAAGCTTTGTGGACGTGACCACAAGTTACAGGCAGATTGCTCCGTTACAAACACCACTGCCACTAGTTTCACAGTGGCTCAAGGAGGAGGTGATGTTACTGGGTTTTTGAAAGGAACTTTATTATAAAGTGATGAAGTAAATCTGTTACTTGAATGCTTGAAAACTTTTATTCCAAGGCACTATTTATTTTTCTGTTCAGTGAGAGTGGGATTTTAAACCACACTTTCAGATGGATTCAAGAAAATGTTGTATTTCCATGTGTGAAATCTGTCACATTACAAACCAGGTGTAAGCTTTCAGGCATACTTTGGGCTGGTTGGAACTGAGAGTAAGGAGCATGTTTCT
The DNA here is from genome assembly GCA_025345505.1 of Todiramphus chloris collaris. Lineage (NCBI taxonomy): Eukaryota > Metazoa > Chordata > Aves > Coraciiformes > Alcedinidae > Todiramphus > Todiramphus chloris. The sequence continues at coordinate 11,865,479 of JANVCC010000261.1, read as the reverse complement.
GCTACAAATCACTGTTAGGGTTTGAAGAGAGATTTAAGAGGGAACTGTCTTGATACCTCTTTCTGGTGCTTCCTGCATTGGGAGTAAAAACTGTTCTCAGAAGTAGTCTGTGTAATTGGAGGGTCCTGTGGAATATCATCTGCAGAAATCTCTTCTGTACCTGGTTCCTGAAAAAGTAAAAAAAAAATAGAGAATGTGGGGAAAAGAGGAAAGAGAATGAACTGTAGTAATTATCTGCCTTCTGAAAAGCACGTTGAAATTATGGGTGTGGGATTCTACTCAAGCAAAACCAGGGCTGCTTTAATTTATTTACTCTTGCAATTGATATTCTTTAATGGATTTCTAATTAATCAATTTCTACATACAAATTTGCATCTCATTGTACGTAAACAGTTGTGGCGACAAAAAATTGGGTTCTACTATCGGTAGAGAACAGAAAATGAGGTCCTGAAGAGAGTCAGCTCATCACTGTGGAATTAAATTAAGTCTATTGATTAAACCTTTATATTGTGGTTGGGCTTTTTTGGAGGCATGAAGCAGTCTCATTTAGTTGCATTACAGCAGCGAGGGGAAGTATGTTCAAGGGAAAGGGAATTGCCTGCTCTCTCAGAACAGTTGCAACAGAGACACTTTATGGGCTAATAATAATAATAATAAAGTCTCACAGTTATAAACTAGGAAGAATTTATGTGGGGTTTTGGTGATAACAATTTCCAAAGCAGCGTTTGGTCAGCTTTGCAGCTTTCTGGCAGATCTTGTGCCAGTCCTGCCCATCTCTCCATGGCCACAGGAAGGCCATGATCTGTCGTGGCTCACGTGTTACAGTGAGAGGAGTCTGGGGATGTCGCTGCAAACAGACTCTTCTTAGCATCCTTTTTTCTCCTCTCCCCACACCCCTTCCGCCTTCTCTAACGCTGTTGCTGCATCTCCTCCCCTCCGCTTCAGGGAGGTTTGACTCAGGGCCACTTGTGACCACTGAAAAATTTGGACCCAGGTCGTTCAGAAGCACAAAGACCCTTTTCACCAACGGTATCGGGTAGCACCTTTCTTCCCTGGTTCTCTCGCAGGTCGACAGAGTCACAGAGTTTTATTGCACAATGCGCAGACTCATTTGCAAATGTTATTGCAGTCCATCATCGCCCGCGTGCAGAGTCCAGGGGCCTTCCATTGCTGTGCATAACAATCGGGAGCAGTTCCTGGCCATGGTCAGCGGAGGGGTCGGAGTCTTCCCCCGACAGGTGTTCTGGCCTAATTGCTTCCATTAGTTTCTCTGTCCTGCAGGGCGTCCTCGCCCCGCGCCCGCAGCGCTGCAGCACGCACCAGGGCAGAGCTGTCAGCTCCGGCGTGCGGCAGGGGGATCAGGGCACTCTCGGCGAGCCCAGCCTCCCTGACGTGCTCGACTCAAACCTGTGGCACTTGTTCCCAAAAAAATAGTTATTATCCCAAATTGCATTATTTTAATTAGAATTCCTCTTCCTTTTCACATTCTCTGAAGTATCAGCACAGGTGTCAGTGCAAACTGGATTTTTGCTCACATCTTACACTCTGGATTATCTGAATTTGGTGGTACCGAAGAGACCTTCGTGAGGAACAGAATGTGCCTCTCAGGTCCTTGTGGTGATTCTCAAACCAGAAAGAGTAACACTTGATTCTTTTTAGATCTGAGGTTACATTTGCAGGAATTATAGTTAAAAATAACAACAAATGCCCAGTGCCTTCTTACGTAGGAACTGAAGAGATTCCGTTGAGATTTCTTAAAGACAAAAGTCCCCGATAGCATTCTGCACCTTTTTAGCATCTTTCCCCAGAACAGAAGCGTAGTTTGATCAAAACCACAGTTACCCACCTCCATAGCTACGGGGAATTTCTTCAGAAGTCCTTCTCTGCTGTGGTGTCACTTTTAAAATATCCTTCAGTGCCAACTCCCCAGTAAAAGCAAAGACTTTTTTTTTCTGAGCGATTCCACCGTACCTTCCAAGGCAGATGTTGTTCCTAGAAGCACTGGGTTTTGTATCTGAAGTAAATTGTTCTCTAGCGTTGTCTTTCTGCATTCCTCCTCTCCTCGCCTCTCTCTTTCTCCATGGTAACAGAAGCTGCTAACACCGTGTGACACTCGGAGCAGGGGGATTCAGAAGGGAGAAGTGCGAAGCATGAGACCTGGGGAAACCTGCGCCCAGAGTTGCGCGCTGCTGCGAACTTCGGACTTTCTAACTTTGACACACTTTAACCTTTTCCTCTGTTCTCTTCACATTTGGCTCATTCTCCAAAGTGACTGCATCTCATTGGTTTTATCCGTCATTTTCTTTACCCCTTCTTCTCTTCCTTTTATTGCTTCCTCAAAGCGCAAAACATCTCCTCAAGCTTTCTGAACTCAATGCAGCTGATCCCACTGGAGGCTTGCGAGTGGAAATGGGACCAACCAGCAGCACACACTCACACTCACTTCCTCTCTCCTTTGCTTTTGGGCACACAGCCAACAGAACAATATGTGTCACTGAAGTTTAGAGCCATTTGCTTAATCCTACCTTCTGGCACTCTCACCTGCGAGTCACGGCCACAGTTACTGACCGGAGCCATCGATCCTCCGGAGTGCAAACCCTTGCCTCAAACTTGCTCTCCCTTAAACTAGCTGGCAGAGACAAGGGGTTTCTGGCCAAAGCAAAGTTAAGTGCTGAAATACTCATCATTGGGAAAACGGGAGGGTCATACACATTTTGGAGGATGATTTTGGTGAAAATGTTGCACTGTGAGGTTTTTTTTCAGTCCGGAGCATTTCTATGTGTGGTACCAAAAGCAGCTTTTCAAACCCCAGTCTTCGTTTCAGCTAGTGAAATCAATTATTCATGGACTTTTATTGCATAGTGAAGTTGCCTCGCTGTGTTTGGGCCCAGTGCTTGTAAACTCGTCTGGTTCTGCTCTCACATTTCAATTTTTGCTTGTCCTCTCCCCCAGATCTGTGTTCCTTAGAAGGAGCATATTTTAAATCATTGAATCATAGAATGGGTTTGGTTGGAAGAGACTTTCAAGTTCATCAAGTCCACCCGTTCCCCCAGCAGTGCCAGGGCACCACTGCCCCTGTCCCTCAGCACCACAGCTCCAGGGCTTGGAAACCCCTCCAGGGATCACGGGGACTGCACCCCTGCCCTGGGCAGCCTGGGACATCCCTGGACAACCTTCCAGGGGAAGAAATTGTTCCTCAGCTCCAACTTAAACCTCCCCTGGGGCAACTTGAGGCTGTTTCCTCTTATCCTGTCTTTGATAGTGATGAGGTATTTACTGCAAAGAGTTAAAATAGCAAACCAAGCCAGCCTAGGAGCTCACGTACCACACTGCTCTGCCCAGCCCGAAAGAAAGCGGGATTTGGCGTGTGAAGGGTCCCTTTGTGGGAGCTGCTGGCTCGCATGGGTGCAGACCCGGTGAAAATAAAGCCCTTTGGGGCAGCACACAGAGCAGGAACTGATGCTGGTTTGAAGCCAGTGGACTACCTGTCGGGCCGGGTGGGTGACACCTCCCCCCATCGCTGGCTCTCTTCCCGGCACGGCTACGGATTTGCCCTTTTTCCTGACAGCAGCCACGAGCTCCTGTCTGCTAGGATTTGGAAGCGGCCAAAGTCAAAACCACCCCGGCGGTTTTGAGGACGCGAGGATATTGTTCTGCGGCTACGCTGCGGCGAGTTCTGTCTCGCTGCTCTCACTTACTGCCTCCTGTGCCACCACCTGCCAGAGCCAGCCCGCCTCATCCCAGCGCCGTCTGGCCTTGCTGGAGCGTGAGGGGCACGGCCTCCCCGTGAAGGTGGAGTATGTTGGCACCGCAGGCCAGCAGCCCTTCCCTCTTCAGCATGGCTGGCGCCCGGGGTCAGCGCAGGAGAACCTGTTGGGTTTTGTGGTTCGTGGGGTTTTTTTTTTTTCTGGTCCAAGTAGCTCAAACAAAAGCCGGTTATGGCGCCTGTGAGTGGATGGGGCAGTGGGGACGGGACGGTCCCCGAGGTGCCGCCGCGTCGGGTGGCGTCGCGTTCGCCCCGGCACGTGAAGGATTTCTCCTCCGAGCCCGTCTTAGGACGTTCTACAAACCGAACGCCCTGCCAGCCAAACCACAGAGCTGCTTTCCGTGAGGTTGGCGTTCGCCCCTTCCCTTTCGGAGCCGGCAACCGCCAGCCCGACGGGTCTTTTTGTCCTTTCCAGGACGAACAGCGCGATGGCGGCTCGGCGGGGGGGGCAGAGCGAGGGGCCGTGCGGGCGATGGCAGCTGGTGGCGTTCTGGTGCGGGGCAGATTGGCCGGCCCCGGCAGAGCCTCTTCTGCCCAGGGGCTCTGCCCCCGGCTGACGGCAGCGGGGACCCGGAGGCCGGGCCCGCTCCTCTGCTCGCCCCCCGTCACTCGCCGCCGTGGCCGCCGTCCAGATGGACGCCGCGTTCCGCGGGCTGGAGAGGAGGCTTTGTTCCCGCTGTCACTACTGTGGAGCCCATTTTTCTGAGGAAGCAGCTTTCAGATATCTGGGGTTGTGCCAGGTCCTGATAATCCAGAAAATCCTGAATTTAAGCGTCTTCCTTAAAAACAGTGTTCCCTCTACCTTTCCATCCCAGGCTCCAAATGCTGTCCTGGGCGTAGGGGCACCTCTTTGGCAGAGGTTTTGGTAGGCTGATGTGCGGCTTTTGTTTTAAAATATATTAATTTATTATAATGTAAAATCATCTGCCCGGGGGATGCGGGATGTTGTTGGACTACAACCAAGTATTGGCTTGTAGCCTTCTAAACCGGGGTGCTAAGGAATAAATCCTAAATAGAAATGGATGAGCGGTTGCTGTTGAAAATGCACTCATCAGACTTCACCCATCTTTTCTAAGGGTTTTCCTCAAAACAGTTGATGTTTTCCAGATTTGTTTTGCACGTGAAATGCTGTGTGCTGACACTGCAAGCAGCAAAAGTTGTTTGCTTAATTGCTAATTATTTGGAACATCTTTTCCCTCTTCGGGGGCTCCGTGGTCTTCTAAATACATTGCATTATTCCTTCTCTCTGATTAGATGAGTAAAAAAATTCATAGACAAAAAAAGACATTAATTAAGAACTAGTTTCCTTTAGGTGTTTTCTTAATAACAGTGTTCTTATATATAAAGCAGAGACTAAAGAATGCAGGTACTAAAAAGCCATTGTAAAATGCCTGAGTGTGATGCAAGCAGCACGCTTCCATTTCATTCTGGAGCGCGATTTCTCCTCCTTGCAGTCATTTCCGTGTGGTTTAGTTCTCATCCTGCTAACCCGTTGATACTGACTTCATGAGGTCTTGCAAAAATTAGTTAAAACCATCCCTGAAAGGTGAGGATTTAAAGATTCACAGATTTATTTATATATTTTTTCCTTACATGGGCGTTTTAGCAGGAAAATGCGCCGTTCCAGGGTAAAGTGGTGATTCTGAGTGGAATCCTTATCACCTCTTGTGTTCTTTTACAAAATTTGTCAGACTTTTTTAGCGTGTTTGGTGAATTATAATGACCTTTTTTGGCTTGGCTGCTGCCAAGTGAAGTGCAGGTTTGTACAACATTGTTCATGTTCCTGATGATGTATTTTGGATGTCTGTAGCATCTGAAGGTCAGCGAGGAGAGGGTACCATTGTGCTACCCGCTTCACAGACAGAAAAAACTAAGCGAGCACTGGATTTTTCGCCGTCACAGAGTTTATAGTCCTGTGGCATTTCTGCAGTGGGTGGTATGGAAGGCAGCTTGCTGCATCCACTGGCACTTCATTGACCTTAATGGAGCTCCCCATGGGAACACAGGCTTCTCATACCCCGCCAGTTATGAAGCTGGGAGGCCAAGGCAGAGGGAAGAGACATAATGTGCAAGCAAGACTGATGGACACAAATTAAGCCAGCCCCACGGAACATGACGCATTGAAATCTGTATTTGATGTGTTTCATATCGATTGTTCCCTTTGCAAACTGAAACTGGGCTAGACTGGTGTGAAGGAATAGTAAAAGGAATTAGCTTCGACCTTAAGTGAGTGGTAGAATGGTCACAGTTATGGTGACAGGAGCAGCTTGGTTTTAATTGAAAGCTATCAGGAGTTTACCTTTTGGGGTTTGGAAGGATAGTCGCAGGGTACTGGGTTGAAAGGGCTGATATTGTCTCAGAAAAATCAGAGCTTTTGACAAAGAACATCATTATCCTCTTCTTATCAGCACTGCTTCTGCTTGGGGAAAAGCTTCTGTCTCGGTCCAGAACTCTGCCGGGCTACGCTCCTGTAATTTCATCTTTGCAATTAGTTTTTAGCACAGTGTCAGCAGAAGAATGCCAGTTGACAGTGACTAAGCAGAGGGAGAGGAGTCTATTTTTTACACGGCAAAACATTTTTGTTTTTTCACTTCCTCACTTCCCCACACTATTTGTCTCCTTCCATCATCTGTTTCGTCTCTTCAGGAAGCCAGGCTGCGAGCTGTCAGCGGCAGGCTCCCATCTTTCATTATCTGCGCAGGTTAAGTACACCAATATAAATAAATAAGAAAAAGTCTTTGTCACTCCTCAGACAATAAAACATTTAGTGTAAGTGGGGAGATTATCTCTGGAGTGTGAACGGGTTACACTGAGGTTCCAGCTACAGCTCATTTACATTGATCTAGAAACCCATGAAGAAACTGCCGCAGACTTTATACGTGCTGAGTCAAAAATGACCCCCACCAAGTCCCCTGCTGGGGAAAAAAACCCCAAACCCTCAAAAAGTAAAAGGATTGTCACCTCCTGTTCGTCTGCCTCAGAGGAATTCATGACTTGATGCTTGCCTCCCTCAAGAGAGCTTCAAATGTAGGTTGGTTCTCAAAAATATTTTGATTGTAAGCTTTATCTCTTGAGATGTTACAAGAAGGCACTAAGTTCATGTAATTAGCTAAGTAAATAAGTAAACCAGATGATTATATAAGAATGCTGAGCTAAAACAGACTTCTAAGGGATTTGACAGATTACAGGCTGCTAACGCTGTCATAATCACTGTTAAAATCTGTAATCTCATTAACATCAAAGAGCTGCAACTAAACTGAAGAAAACTGAAAAATGATCACAAAAAGATGAGAAATCTTTTTACTAGAGCCTCCGGTACTGTTGTGAAATACAAGTGGAAATGGAGGGGAAGAAGAACATTTCCGAAGAGGCTGATGAAGTGAAGGCTGTGATGAAATATCTCCTGCCTTCCTTCCCAGCACTTGCAATTGAAGATCCCCCATTTACTCCAGACTAACGTTCGTTAAGTGTTCCTTGTCGTGGGGGCAGGGGGTGGCTCTAAATGATGTGTAACAATAATAATAAAATCAGGGAATACAGAGTAGTGGAGCTCATTTTCATCTCCGTTGTTAAAAGTCCTGTGTATCCATTCAGTGATTTTTCACATCAAACAACTGGTTTCATCCATTCTTCTTGTTTAGGTCAAAAATTCCTAACAGGTTAGGAGCACAAAGTCAGCATTTTTTGTGCTTCCGTTTTTACCCAGGGTAGAAGGAGCTGGTGAGCTTAGCTGGGTTATATACCTGGGTTATTGTTGGTTGTGCAGACAGAATTGCAAGATTGTTGTTGAAGATAACATCAGGAGGTGGGTTTATGTCTTTTTGGTTGGCCGGGGCTCTGAGCAACCTGCTCTGGCTGCAGATGGCCCTGCTCCCTGCAGGGGGGATGGACTGGAGGAGCTTGAAAGGTCCCTTCCCACCCAGACCAGTCTGGGATTCCATGATTATGTATTTTTGCCAGAATTTGAAGATTCATTATTTATGTGTATTTAAAAAAGCAGAGTTTTCTATTTGATGTGATTCAGATGCACAGACTCCAGAGAAACCCTGAGCGTGTCAATTCAGCATAAACCAAAGCAATTCTTTTTACATGACAACGCTCTCTGTATGTCACGAGCAGCAAGTTAGATCAAAATATTGTAAGGTGTTGAAGAAAACAGAGGCAAGGCCTGTGATCCTCCAGCCTTTGCTAAAACTGGCATCTGGTTGTGGAAAAGAATAAGAGGACTCTAGAATGGAGGTAAAATAACTCATTTCAGATAAATGACATGCTTCAGGTTAAGACTGAGGCAGCCTCAGAGGGGTCACCCGTAAGAAATAAACATTTTTTATTCACAGCAGAAATGCAACAGAGAGGTTATTGCAAACAAGACAGGGCCACGTCCATACAGTTAATTATGACTGCAATTGCAGAGACGTTAGATTTCTGGTCCCTCATCTATTTATGCTTCTTAAAATCAAGCTCACGTGAAGGTTAAGCAGAGGGACAACAGGATTTCATGGGACAACGCCAGCTAGGGCCTTTGATCAGTCAGTCCAGATCTTCTGGGTCTAGAGTAGGAACCGCAGAACAACTGCAAAGGCAAAATAATCAGCAGGTAGGTTAACAGTACCTCGTAGGCAGGGGCAGAAAAACCTGCTCGCAGATTTAAAACAAGGATGGATATCTGCCTGTCCTCTAGAAAAAATGAGAATAGTGAGTGAGCCAGGATAGGCAATCTCCTGTCTTAACAGCAGGCTGGTATACTCCCAAGGTTTTGTCTCTCTAAACTGCCCATCAGCCTTTAACAGGCACAAAAAAGGAACCCAGATTCCCAACAGCAGGAGGTTTGGTCCAATGAAAATCCCATAGTAAGCTCTTCCAACCCCAAAACCATAGGATACCTGAGGCTTTTGCTACAAATGAGGGAGGTGATAACGGCCATGCCACCAAGGTCCCTGTGTAGCCTCTGCTGCGTTGAGATGCACAGCAAGACCAAGGTTATCTGCCCTTCCCCGAGTCTGGCCGCACCGTGTGTCAGGGCTTCTGGGTCACTACGGCATCTGAAGTGACGGGCGCTGTCTTTTTGCTCAAGCAGGGGAAGGTTTATGGTCATTAATTCAGGCCCCGTGGTTGGGGTGCAGTTACGCTGCAAGCGTACAGCAGGACAGATGGGCAATATCAACGACGGCTCTTGGAAAACAATTAAGAAGCATTTCTGAGCAGAGGCCAGAGTGCCCACCATCGTGGTGAAGTAGTGGGTCTATCTTGGGTACCATTCCCGGGAGTCAGATTCGAAGAGAGAGAGAAAGAAAGAAAGAAAGGCAAAAAATCATTCATGAATGAGCTGGGTCTCCTGTGTGGATGTGTTAAAAGCAAAGCTTGTATTTTTTAGTGATGGAAGCGGATGCTCTTCAGGCAGCTCTCTGCCATTTTGACATGGCATGTGGACTCCGGTGGAAAAAAAAAAAAAATAAAAAAAAAGGAAGAAAAAAACCCCCCAAAACGCATATGTGTGGCAATAATCTGCACATGGCTGGTCGCTGTAATGTGCACGGCTGTACTGCCAGCAGGGAGGTGAGTGATTGCCTCTCGCCCACACAATGGACGCTGGCTTTGCCTCACATGGTTTTTCAGCAGCGGAACAAATAAGAGGAGGGGGGGAGATAAGGACTGAAACCCGCTGCCTGACCCCACCACCTCCCAACCCTTGCAGCTCAATGAAGTGCTCAATAAGGAGTCTTTTGGCTTACAGATTTTTTTTTAGGTGGGCTACTGCGCCCGGGGAACTTGGTGAGCGAGAGATGAAAGGCAAGTACCTGCCTTTGGCTTTGACCTCGGCGTCTCTCAGCCTGGGTGGTGAGACATATGCCGCGGGAGCCGTGCTCATCGGGAAAGTTTTGACTTGCTTTGCTAGGCTGGTGGCTCATCCGGAGCGGTTTGATATTCAAATGAATCTGTCAGGAACAAGAGTGTGGTGCTTCAGCTCTTGCTCGGGCCTGATGACATTGATTTGTGAGCATACTGCTTGACTACGGGATGTGTGACAGATAAATTTTATCAAAATTAAGGCACAATTAAACATTTCATCTTCCTAATTACTGGCTGTAGATTCAGCCTGATGACCATGTGCTGTAAGAAATCAGCGACCATTACACATTTTAATGGAGCACAGCTGTCTTACAGCTTGGTAATATTTGCACAGTGCCACAGAACTGTAATTTATGATAAAAAGAAAAAATGCGTATTGGCTCTTTTTTGCCAAAATAGATTAAGGATTCATATACTTTAATGAGATTTGGACCTAGCCTTGGATTATCGTTATAAATGATTTATGTGCATGTTGGTGGACTCCTGTAGTTTTGAGTTGATTTGTGTTTTGGTCGACCAATATGTAATTCAGTACTTCCTTGCGTGCCAGTATTTGCATTCCTTCCCCTCTCTCCATTTCAGTTCTGTTTTTCCACCATAACTTAGCGAGAAGGGCAAGCGGGAAGGTTACGAAGAAAGCATCGAGGCAGCTTTTCCTTTCTGGGAGCCTCCCTCACAGCAAAACCCACTCCCAAAATCCCTCCCCTGCTCCCTTGCTCTCACCCTCTGCGCAGAGAGGACGTGGGTGACACCGGGCTGGACCAGGGTCACTCCTGCAGCCTGGAAAGCAGGACACGGGGGGACAGATGCCACCTGAACCCCTGCTCGAACGGTGACAGATCTCAAGGCAGAGTATCAAAACCCTTCCTCCTGCTTGTTTCAAGCATCTCCTACAAAAGGGTGTTTGCTCCCCCACTTGATGTTTTTCCCATTCCAGTCAGTTTGTGCAGAAAAGGTGCTGCTTTTCAAAAGGAAAAGAACCCAACACAACAACATATGTGCCCGTCTTAATTTCGAGAAGCACCTTTCTTCTCCGTTCTCTTCTTCACTAGGTTTCTTTCACAGATCATTCAGAGAGCGTGTGGGGCAATAGGAATGATGCAGATAAAACTGGGTGGTTTATGTATACGTATACATACACACAGTGGTTCTGTTTGGTTTGTGCATGGCTTTTTTTTTTTTTTTTTTACGTGAAACTAGTGAACCAAATTCTCCCTAAATTTAACTCCCTAGATTTCCAAGGAGTCATGCTGAAGTCCGGCGTTTGGCCCCATATGTTGTGAAACCCTGAGATCCATATGTGCCGATGAAAAGAGAAACAAAATTCTAATTTTCATAGTATAAAAAAAAAAAAAAAGGAATTTAAAAAATTCCTGCCCAAGCTTGATTTACTTCAGTGTTCATATGCTGGAATGTTTCATACTGTACCAGGTTGCATATGCTTGCACACTAATTCTCAATTGCCGTATGCAGTTTGTGACAACCATCTGCTAAGACCTCCCTTAGAGTTCTTTCTCCCACTCAGCCCAGCTGAAATAAAAATATGGACAGAAACAACTTCTGCAGGGAGATGAAAAAGTTAATAGGGGACTGGGAGTTAGACTGCGTATCTGATTCGAATTCAATTGCTCCTACAGCTTATGCCCTACTTACAAAACATTGCTGAGGTGTAAAACATTAAATCTAATGGAAAACTGTAAAATAAAGCCATACTTCCTCTGACAGACCTGACTGTGCTCGAAAGGGAGCAGCAAGAGGAGTGTGCAGAGCGCAGATGTGTTGGCTCGCTCTTGCTAGCCACTGGAACCAGCAGCCTGGGCTCACGGCGTGTAGCACCTCATCACATGAAAGCACCCTAAAGCAGGAGGGGGGGAGCGGTGAGAAAAGGAGGGCGAGAGAGAGAAGGGGCTGAAAGATCTTCTCTCGGTTTCATCTCCAGAGGTGCGATCCCAGTTCCGCCAGTCTCAGCAGAAGCTCTGAGTGCCGGGTGCCGGCTGCTCCCATCCAAGGCAGAGGAGCAAGGCAGCGAGCAGAGCGGCTGGGGGCGGGGGGAGGAGGTGGATGGGTGGACAAGTGGTGAGAAGGGATAGAGGAGGCAGCCCTGGAGTAACTGAGCGAAGCTGGACCTTGGAGTATCCGATCAGCTCCAGGTTTCCATTTTACCTTATCATGCCCAGGGAGGTGGTGGAGTCACCATCCCTGGAGGTGGTTAAAAAACGAGTAGGTGTGGCACTTGAGGTCTAGTAGTTAGGGAGATGTTGGGATGAAGGTTGGACTTGATGATCCTAGAGGTCCTTTCCAAACACAATAATTCTATGATTCTATTCAGTAATGGGTTAAATTCCCCTTCACATGTATTTGAATCCTGATGAAAAGAGGAGAATGTTCAGAGGTCCAAGTAGTCAGAGCCCTGCCCACGAACAGGACTGGCTACGCCAAAGCCACGGAGCCGGTGATGGCGAGTCAGCGTTGAGCTAATTTAGTCTTTCAAACCTCCTGATACAGTAAAGTTGATCTTCCCTATGATCAAGTTTATTTCCATTTCTACCATTTACAGCCTCATGCTTCTTGCTGTCGTGGAAAAAGTTGGGGAGGGCTTCCCTGGTGCTGCTCTTCTGCACATTCGCTGAGGTCCTGGTAGTGTGGAGAAGAGGTAAAGATGACTCCTAGTGTCTTCTTGGAAAGAAATCTCTATCTACATGCCAACAGGATACTCATCTAGTTCGTAAGAGCATCGTGGTTTTGCCCCGTGTTTGCTTTGTGAGAGGAGATTAGTGCCCTGAGAGGAGAATGGAGAATTAGACAATTTGAGGTGGAAATCGCGGGCCTTGGGCTGTGTTCCTGTGATGACTGGACTTCAGCAGGTTTTCAGTGTGAGCACGAGTGAAAAATCAATCCTGCTGAAGCCTAACTGCTTGGAAATAAAAGGGGGAGAAGGGAAAAGAGAAATAATTTAAAATCTGATGAAAAAAGCATAGTTGGAACTCATGTTTTGTTAGACTTTTAAAGGATCAGGGTATTTGGCAGACACACTATTCCCAGGTCAGACTTTCTCAGGTGATTTTCACCGTAGAAATTGTTAGGCTTCACATGTGTAAACTTTGAAGCTGAAATGGGTTTTCACTGTTTTAAGAGCTTTTGAAAAGCTGGCATATTAAGTTATATATCAATCTGTCCCCCATTGGTTATTATCTTAACAGCTGCTCTAAGTGTGGCCTATCAGTTTTAAATATAGGAACAGCAGTAAATAGTGCATTATGATATTCCAGATGGAACACTTAAAATAAATTGAAATATCCTTATATTTGAGAGTTTTCTACAGCACCACTATTATGTCACCATTTTCTGTAGGTAGTGTAACAGTCTCTTATCCCTGCAGCGTTAAAAAGTTTGAGGACATGGATGAGTGGACAACTGATGAGAACCAAATATTCAGCAAGCTATTTTGGCTGCGGAAAATGTTTCAGGGCTTGATGTGGGAGCAGAAGAAAGGAAGGTACCAGGCTCTGGGATCTGGTGCCTCTTCTTCTGGGTTCTTTCTGCTCATGGCAACTGCTGGAATTCCATCTGTATGAGGCTGTGGCGTCGTGAACCACCTATTGATGACTCATAGCATGTGGTGTCTTGAGGATGCCTGCTCCAGAAGGGGAATAACCCCTTTAAGTGGAGGTAGGGAGAAGAGCAACTCTAGCGACACAGCACTTGGGGTGGGGAAAAGATCCTGAATCCAGCAGAAGGTCGCGTGGCCTTCCCAGCACGCGGTGTAACCGATGTGCCGTGTTTACAAAGTGAAAGGGAAGTGAAATGACCTTGATCGTCCTTCTTCTGCTGTAAAATGAGCTGTACCAGGGTACAGCAGCTGGCTTTTGAGGGACTGGGGCTTGATGTGAGCTGGTATAATGCAATAACTGAGCTGAGACACTGGCTTGCTGAGCCCTGGAGCACTCTCTCAGTAAAAAATTTTTTCCTAATATCCAACCTAAACCTGCCCTAGAGCAAGTTAAGCCCATTTTGTCTTGACCTATCACTAGTTACCTAGGAGAAGAGACCAACACCCACCTCACTACAGCCTCCTTTCAGGTAGCTGTAGAGAACAATAAGGTCTCCCCTCTTCTCCAGACTAAACAACCCCAGGTCCCTCAGCTGCTCCTCATAGTATTTTCTCTGGACCCTAAAATGTTTCCCAATATATAACCTGCCATGAAGTGTGGAAGCTGAGGCAGATGCCAGGAGGTAGCGCAACTCTGATGGTGCAAAGCTAGGCACGGAGGTTTGTCTTGCCTGCAGCTGAGTGGGCTTTAGAGCACCAGGTTCTTTGGAAGATGCTTGGGGAGGACATTGAGCTGGCTCCAGGAAATGCTGCTTTCGTTGCACACAAGCACACGTGACTTGCTAGCTCTTCAGTCTTCCTCACCTCTTTAAAAGGCGCTTCCTGCACTGGGACGTTGTGGTCATTTTCCCAGTAAGGTACAGGCAGATCTGTGCTCTGCAGCGCTATACAAGTGGTAAATATTTGTTACTCTTCTCCCTGCCTTAAAATCTGGTGCTCCAGGAGGTGTTACAGCTGGATGATAACAAAAGATCAATTGCTGATTGTTCCTTTTGCTTAATTGATTTGGTGTTATCCTCCTGCCCGGCAGCTCTCTCGGCTGTTATTAAACATACTGTGGTGAAACGTGCAGGTTTCCTCTGGAGAATTGATGACACTAATGGCTCTTCCAATCTTGGTACCTGTAGTTTTTCTCAGGTACTTTTTACCGACTTGGCTCGGTGTTTAAACTGCAGGGTTTAATTAAAATAGTAATTAGGCTATAAAGCACCCTGAAGCCGCGACCAGGCGAGCCCCTGTCTCCTGTTAGCCTGATATTTAAAGCTTTTTCTGCCCAGTGGTTGATTCCCACCCCCCATGCCAGTGGAGATACTAGAATGGACTATACTCGTGCTTATGAAGCAACTTTCCTGTAAAATCAGTTGCTAAATGGAGTTTCTTTTGTAAATAGGGATGATCCTCAAAACTCGCCACCTCCTCGAGGTCAGGGGGTGAGGCCAGGCCCATAGAGGTCATAGGAGCGTAGCTCTCAAGTGACCCAGTTTTTCTAGCTCTTGGACTGTGCTACAGCCCAGCTTTATTCCTAGAGAACACAGAATTCATTTCCAAGAGGTCATCCTTAAGCAACCAAGACAAAAGTGACCCTGGAATTAATTCTAAGACTTCCTTAGCACCCAGTTCATGGTGTCTCGATCCCTAACTTTGGGTGCAACCATAGCAACCCTGTAGTTTTCAATAAAATTTCCACTGATTGACACCAGTGTGAGCTGCTGAAAGCAATTACCTGTAGGTTGCTCTGGATGTGCTGAGAAGAAGCACATTAGAGGCTGCCTATAGCCACGTAATTCAGCATCAGCAGCAAGAGTCTCTATAGGAGCAACTCGGTAACTGGATGCTGAAAAACCTCTGGCAGATTAGTTCCTCTTACTGGTAGGTGTTCCTGTGACAATATATCAATCTTTTTAAAGTAATGCATTGCCATTCATAGGTCTGTGGGCTGCTTTTATACTTTCATCATCATATCTGTGGCCTTCAAAGTTACAGCTGATGGACCTTCTGTCAAGACCCAGACATTTAATCAATGTGACAGCATCCTACATTTTTTGAACCCGAGAGGCCTTGGAAAAGTTTAATGCAGCTTCCAGGTAAAGTTCAATCCACATGGCTGAGTCCCCTGAAGTATTTTGTGCAGAGAGCTTCCCCTCCCCCACATTTTCACATCCCCAGTGTCCTTTACACTGGAATTAAGTGAAGAGAAGCTGGAGGGCCAGGTATTAATGCAGTAGGAATGTGTGCTGTACGGAGCTCTGCTGCCCACTAAGAGCGTGGGTACAAGACCTGTAGTTAACCCCGTCACTGGGAAGAAACACTTTGGACATTTGACAACGATCATGAGTTTCTCCCCATCGTAATAACCTCCCATTAAATGTATTTTGGTGAGCATTTGTAGCCTACAATATGCAGAGGGGCGGTTTGTGAGGAAAGGGAAATGCGTAGGAATATTTGGTGGGTACGGCAATGGTTTTATTAATAAAGCAGCATCCTGATGGTGATCTGGGTCCCAACATGAATGCACTGACACAGTCCCATCAGTGACCTCGAGTTATTCCACACGGTTACAGCTGTAACCACCAAATGGTGCTGGGGAAGCAGGATTGCATGGGGAAGCCAGTGCTGGCCTGGAATCCTCTCTGTTTTGCCCAGCTGTAGCATCTGACCTCGGGAGACACAGTCCCTCTTGCTTCCCCAGGACAAAATTATTCCTTCTCTCTCTCCTTGTATGTACACATACGTGTGCACACGGGGTCAGAATCTGGCCCCCATCCCTTCCATTCACATCCTTTGCCAGTGAGTTCCAATTATATGTAAAATAAATAGATGCTAGCCACATTACGATATGAATTTCCTGCAGAAGGGAATGTTCCAGAATCCTAATGGCTTCATTTGCTTTGTCTCTTTCAGTTTTACCCTTTACATGCAAGATTATTAAATGTAGTCATCATTCGACTTAAATAATAGGGGCTGTAATTGCAGCAGAAGCCAGTGCACTTACGGTTAAGTTAAAATGCTATATATCAGATAGCTCAGTGTGATCTGTATACTACCAGGAATCTAAACAATGAAACAGAACGGTATCAAACATGAAAACCCAGTAATGCTGGTCATTAGATTTTAACTATGCTTGTAGGGTTGTTAATGTGGAGAAGGGGCAGACACTTCAGCTGACCGTGCCTAATGCCACAGGCATGCAGCAGAATTCCATTCTTTATTTCCTCAGCGCTCAAGAAAGGAAACAGGAGCTCTGCCTGTTAAAACACAACACCTTTGACGGAAAGATTCCTCAGTTCCTCGTCCCTTAGCGTAGCTCCTCTCCAGAAATCGTACCGCGGGTCCCACGTTGCAGAAATAAGCTGACCTGTCAGGTTTTTGGCAGTTTATGGGGCTGGTCAGCCTGTAGGTTCGTGCAGTTTTTTGTTGCGCTGAGATGTAATGGCTTTTCAGCGCGCCATAAGCACAGTTGTGACCACAGGCTCACTAGTGTCATTTTGTGTGCAGTAATGAAGCCTGACGAGTGGTCTCCTGCTTGCAGATAGCCGGCTGTTGTCCTAAAAATGCAAACCATCGCCTCGGGCCATGGAATCAGGAACAGGCAAAGGACAGTGGCACAGGCACGGCTCCCCACCGCTCACCCTCCCTTCAGCACACTGTACTTGGACGCAGTAGAACGGTCTTTACCCTTGGACATAAGGACACAATGAGAGAAAGGGCTGAAAGCGATGGTACAAAGGCCGCCGTGGAAATCGGGTTTCGTGAAGTTGCTGAGCTGAAAAAAAACCCAATAAAAATTAAAAAAAATCCATCGCCAAGACATTTCCCCCTCCCCCCCCCCCCGCCCCCCGTGCACAGGGAGCCCTTCGAGCCAAAACGCTGCGACTTCATCATCGCTTCCCTTCCTGGTTTGTTTGGTTTGTTGTTCGGTTCGGGGTTTTTTTTTTGTTTTGTTTTGTTGTTTGTTTTTGGTTTTTTTTTTTAAATCTGCATCAATATTTGTGCAGAAATGTGCGTGCGTGCTTATTTATATTTATTTATATTCCGAGAATATGTGCCTACACCCACACCCGCACGCTCGCACGCATCTCTCCGCAGACGCAGAGGCAGAGCCACCAGGCGCGGCCGATCGTGGAACCAGCCGCCGCGATCTGGGGTTTTGGTTTTTTTTTTTTCACAGCTCATCAATATTCCAGAGCCCGGGAAGGCCAAGTGTGCACGGGGGGTTCACACTTCCCAGCGCACAGCCGGCCCCCCGCTCAGCCCCCTCCTCGCTTCCGCAGCCCAGGGTCGCCAGAGAGCCGCTCGCAGCTGGGGAGGGCTTGTGTGCCGGGGAAACAATGAAAAATGAATCACAGAATCACGGAACGGTAGGGGTTGGAAGGGACCTCGAAAGATCATTGAGTCCAACTTCCCTGCCAGAGCAGGAGCACCCAGGGCAGGTCACACAGGAATGTGTCCAGGAGGGTTTGGAATGTCTCCAGAGAAAGAGACTCCACAGCCTCCCTGGGCAGCTTGGTCCAGGCTCTGGCACCATCACCATGAAAAAGTTTCTCCTTACATTTCCATGGACCCTCCCGTGTTCCAGCTTGCACCCCTTGCCCCTTGTCCTATCACTGGACGTCCCTGAGCAGAGCCTGGCTCCATCCTCCTGACACTCACCCTTTACATCTTTGTAACCATTAATGAGGTCACCCCTCAGCCTCCTCCAAGCTAGAGAGCCCCAGCTCCCTCAGCCTTTCCTCAGCAGGGAGATGTTCCACTCCTTCATCATCTCTGTGTCTCTGCCACAAGTCTATCCTGAGTGGAAAAGCAGTTAGGCCTTATCCTGGAACTGTGTGATTTGTGATGCCACGTGGACACGATCCTGCGCAACCTGCCCAGGGTGACCCTGCTGGAGCAGGGGGGTTGGACCAAATGATCTCCAGAGGTCCCTTCCAACCCACCCCAGTCTGGGATTCCGTGGGATTTAATTAAGTCCTTTTCCATAAACCAGGCACCAACGAGCACCCTGGGTGCTCATGGCAGGGGACGCTCGAAATCCTGAAACCCGAAGGTGGGTTTGTCCTTCAGGAGGGCAGGAACTGGTTTTGTGGCTCCCACCTGCACGGGCAGTGTTTTCTAAACGGCTACAAGCAGAGGATATGGGACCAAAAGTTGCAGATCTGTTTCAGGTGTAACCTCACTGTCATGTTCGTTCTCCAGTTTCGTAGCTCTCTGGGAGTCATCCTTCCACACAAAGCTTTTTCTGCCGTGGGAAGTGCCTTTGTAGCACGGCGTGTTAGAGGAGAGCATGTTGCTCAAGGTTCTCACACTCAGAATCACAGAATGATAGCATCGTGGAACGGTTTTGGTTGGAAGGGACCTTTAAGATCACCAAGTCCAACTGTTGACCCAGTGCCTGGCACATGAGGCTGAGAAGGAGGGAGGTGAGGCAGGGGCTGGCTTGTGGGTACCACTCATCAGCTGCGTTGTTGTCACAGACGTGAGACCCTGGGCCTCAGCTCAAGGACCTGAACTACCTGTGTCGGCCGGAATTCACTTCTCAACTAGGAGGAGATCGTTGGGGAAGCACTAGGGCAGCTGCAAAGAGCGGGTTTCCTTGGGTTCCGCCGCACAAAAACCGTGTCCTGCTCTGGGTGAGAACAGAACTAATTCTGCTCACCGATTTTACTTCTCACCTCCGTTCTTCCAGCTTCTTCTTTCAAGAGCAAAAGCAGCGGCGCCCGGTGTCCCAGCCAGTCAGAAACGTGGCTTACGAGCGACGTGCCACGTTTGTCTTTGTTTCTCCAAAATATAGCTTAATATTGATATCTTGGAGATAAGTGTAAATCAGAAAACACACCGAATGTACAGCGTTGCCTTGGGAACCTTGACTTGCTGCTTCTTTTTAAATTTTTTTTTTTTTTTCCATTTGTGAAATGTAGTGATAGAAACTCTGTGAAGTGAAGGTAGCATTAACCCGGTCGTTGGGTATATATAATGCAGGAAGGCTTGAACTTCTGGGACAGCAGCTATTTCTATGGATACAGTATGTTGAACAGACATGGAACAAAGAAAACCAAAACAGTTGGTTCTCTGCTGTCAAGGAAACAAGCTGCTCTTTCCGCTTAAATATCACTTACCAAAACTAGGAGGAAAAAAAATCCCCCAAAACTCGAGTTTGCACTTAAATAGAAGAAATCTGACTTGCAGGCACTGGACTGAACATGTTTTCAGATATTTCAGTGAGGGATATTGTTGTGTCTGATACAGATGGATCTGCATATCTTCCTGAAAGCCCCTGAGGTTAAGGTTATCCTTAAAGGTAAATATTAAATCATTTTTTTGAGAACAGTAGGACTCCAGAAGGAAAGTGAGAAAACATTCTGCAGTGTTCTGGTTTTTGTGCCGCATGCAAATTACTTATTTAGATTAAACTCTGTTATTTTTGCTCCTGTACTTCAAATTCCTTTTTTTTTTTTTTTTTGTCCCTATTCAAGCCATTAGGAGCTTTGTGGTTTAAAATAGCAAATGCTAAACCTCATATTTGTTGAAAAGCTGGGCATTTAAATGGATATATTGCTTTCAGAGGTTATTAAAAAAGGTGTACTGACTAGAATTGCCTCATCTGATGAACAGAGTAAGTGAAGATGCACACACATGTTCTAGGTGATGCTTCCAATGTACAGATTACACAGGAGACAGCAGCTGCTTAGAAATATGGTTGAGGTTTCATGAAAGAAAGGGGCTATAGGAAAAAAAAAAAAAAATTATTCATAACAATTTCTAAGTCTTGGAGTTGCCTCCTGGTGTGTGACGTTCTGGTCGGAATAAGCTTCATCTCAAGCTCAAGCACTTGAGTGGAGGATATTGCAAGAGTCTGAGGGAAGCACGACCCCAGAAAATAGGGCTCTTCCAAGACAGAAAGATATGCCATGGAAAATGTGGTTGGTTCTGGGCCGTGGAGGCAGGTGGTGGAACAGCATGGGTGGGCTTACACAGATGAGGGCTGGAGACTGCCTGTCCTCCCAGCAATGGGTTCTCTCTGTGCACGTCTCCTCAGCTCCCAGTAATGGAAAACTAACGTGTGTTCAGCACTTTGCCCTCCTGCAACCAGGAATTGCCATGAGCCACACCAGTGTACTCTTCCCGAGGGCTGGGAGCTGCAAGGGAGCCTGGCTGTGTCACACAAGCTTGTGTCTGGAGGCAACGTCTGCAGAAAAATTCAGTGTCTTTGGCCCATCACATAGGAGGGGTTAAGGTTGAGTTTTGAGGAGAGCCACCGCGAAAATCCCTGCTGCTTGTGACCAGAAGTAAGCCCTTTGCCTAGGCACCCCGGCGTGCTGTGTTAGCTCGGCTTGTCTTGTAGGCTAGAATTAGTTTTTCGAGTGTTTTTCTTGAGAAAAGGTTGTGAAGCGATTTAAAAACCCACAGCCCTTAAGGAACAAGGAACTGATAGATTCAAAAGGCACACTCTGAAACGTCGTTAAAGATGCTACACACGGCCCCACGAAAATAGGAGTTACTACTGAAGACCTAGTGCTCATCCATAATTAACTTCACAGTGTCTTCTTCACAAGTGCATGGTTGATAACATTCTGTGTAGTAACCTTCTTCCCTTTGAATTTCCTGGCTTTTCTTACTTTGTTTAGACACTATTGTAGCAGGAAAGAGGAGCGGGTTTGGGGTAGGAGGGCTCGTTTGTACACTTGTGAATATTTGAGCTCTGTTTAATCATTCTCATGTGTGAAATCCTTTATTAAAAAAAAAAAAAAAACAAAACCAAAAACAACAACAAAAAAAAAAAACCCACCCCAAACCAGTTTATCTGCTACTTCATGCTCTTTAGTACAGCACAGCTTGGTAGCACTAGGTACGTCTTGTTGAAAGTATGTCCATAAATATGTCCCTTGCAGCACAGAACAGCTTGTTAACTTGGCAATCCTCAGCAATTTGCTTTGAAAAGTTTGCCTCAGTTTTGATAGTCCAAATGTAGGGCAAAAACTCAGAGGAACTTTTTAGCTAATTTTACCAATTGACACTTTCCTCCCCGTTTTAACCGCCTGCTTGCTGGAACAAGGAGCGCAGCGCTCCTTCCTCCTCGTTCAATACGCTGGCTTTGGCAAGGTTTTTTCTTTTTCCATGGGCTGGGTGTGCTGATTTTCTGCTTTCCTAATGTGCAATCTGCAAGAAGAAAAAAAAAATGGCGTGATCTTGAGGAAGCAGCTTTCCAGTCTGCTAACCACCCGTGGGGCCGGTGGCACTGCTCGACAGGGGATGGCACCACTGCGGCTTTGCAGCGCGGGCCAGCGCGATCCGTCCCCGTGTCACAGGCAGGATAAATGGGGCACAGAGAGGACAAGTAAATCGACCAGTGCCCGAAGGCTACAAAGGATCAGCAGCCTTGAGAAAAGAGCAGATGTTTGCATGCCTGGTGCTGTCGAAAATTTCTACCCTCCTTTTTTTTTTCTGTTCCAGTAACGCTTTGGGCTCGCTTTGTCCGCTACCCTTCTGAATGGGAGGATGGAAGTGGGATGCCCGCGTTATTTCTACCGACTGCATTAGGTTGGCTTGTGGGAGAAGCCCTGAAGTGAAAACTCTTGAGTCTGTTTCTAATTTAACCACATGAGGACTGTGATGGGAGGTACTTCTAAGTGGGTTACGATGGTTAACTAAGTGAAAGATAATAACCCTTTGCCATTACTGTCCAGTAGGTCTCATTACTCCTCTGGGCATGCTCCTCTGAATAAATTAAGAGGATCCACTGAGAACCATTTTGCTTTGGGTTTGTTTTGTTGTTTTATTTTTTTTTAATGGTTGCCAAAAGCCATTTGTTAGAATCGTACAGAATGTTTACAGATGCCTTAGGAAGAAAACAGCAGAATGTGGAACTAATTGTGTTTATTCAAGATAATTATGAAACACAAATGACCATTACTTACAACAAGTCCCCTGGTGGCTGGAGTTAGACTCATGGGGCCAGGACCAAAGTCAGTAAAGAAAGGCCTCGATGGGCACTTGTGCTGTCCCCCTGGACACCACACACCAGCACCAGCTCCTGCAGTCACTGCTCACCCCGCAGCGCTCCTGCACCCAGCTCCTCTTCAGCACAGAACCGCAGCTGCTAACTTGGAGGAGGAAAGGTGGCGGGGAATGGCGAGTGCTTCAGAAGGAAGATGCTGCTGGGGTGAGAAGGTCTGAGAAATGCAACAATGGGCTTTTCTGGCAGTTCAAGGAGAAATTCTGTCGCAGGACAGCAAACCTGCTCTGCTGCACCAGTGATGGGCATTAATCTGAGCAGAGAATGGGATGCATAAAGCAAATCTAAGGACGTGACTGCTAATGCCATCGTAAAGAACAGGGACGTGTTCATCCCAGCACGGATGGTCAAGCCATCCCTATGTGTCCACGTCAAACTGGTATGCACCATTCCTCATTAACAGGGCAGTACAGGAATTGCATGAAAGTAGATGGAGAAGAAACATGGTGACAAATTTCATAGTGAACAAATTAAAGGAAATTGGATGCTAGATTAAGAGAGCTAAACATAATCTGATTTCCTGGTTTTGTCTGCGGCACTGAAGTGTGGTTTTTTTTGATTGATCTAGGAGATTTTCTCTAATAATGGGTCAATATTGCCATTACTTCGTTTACTTCATTCTCACTGTTGCTGCAGTTGAGTTGGTTTTGCTTTGCACAAAACAGGAGCTATTTAGACTACCGAAAAATGTATTAACATGTGGTTCTCCTAGAGAGAGGCCATTTATATCCTCAGCAGTGTGAAAACATGATGCAGGCTGTACTGCTTTTGTTGATTTAGTTTTCTGGCGGCGTACACAAAATCCAAAGCTCAACAATGTCCAAAGGAAAAAAACAGGGAGTCCTTTATTGACTTTGGATCTTGTTTTCCCATATGGATGAGAACACACTGCGGTGAAACCTGGCCCTTCAATCACCACGAGTTCTGGGTCAGTGGTCACGTGACATGCCACGCGTGTAACTTATGTTAAATGTTATAAATCAACATTCGGTGTAGATTCCAAAATTCCAGGGAGCAGGATGAGTGTTAGAACTGGTGCACCAATACAGAATTGTTGATGAGGGATGAAAGCCACCAGCAAATCCATTGTGATTGATAAATGCCGGCAGCTCAAGGGGACTGGAAAGGGTCTCAGCACAATGGCTGGATCTTAGCACTCTGGGTCCCTGTTAACCAAGCTCTCATGTTTCAGTCTTGGGGCTTTTTCCTGGGAAAGAAAATCTCCACTTAGCTCAGTGTTTAATATGGCCAGAAGAAATTGGACTGAGATCTCAAATTAATTCTCAAAAATTTTACAGATGGTTTATCACACCTCCTGTGGTTCTTCAATTTCTGAGGTAAGCAATAGTAAGTTCACTCCTGCCCAATAATAAGCCCCTTGTTGTCATTGTTTTTCCTTGCCCTTTTCCGTACTCTCTCCTGACGGTGCTGCCAAGACCTCAGGCTCTTGCGGTACCCCCAGAGATGTGCTGGTGCCAGGCAGGAGCAAACCACCATGGGCAGGAGTCAGTTCCCTGGGGGAGAAAATGAATTTTGGAATTACAGAATCGTAGAATCATTTTGGTTGGAGGAGACCTTTCAGATCATGGAGTCCACCCGTTCCCCCAGCAGTGCCAGGGCACCACTGCCCCCTGTCCCTCAGCACCACAGCTCCACGGGGGGCTTGGAAACCCCTCCAGGGGTCACGGGGACTGCACCCCTGCCCTGGGCAGCCTGGGGAGGCCTGGACAGCCCTTTTGAAGGAGAACAAAAGGGTTGTCAACCAAGACCTTGCCCATCCTGGGGAGCAGGCACAGGCACTATTGCTGCTTTGGGGCATGGTTGTGAGAGAGCAACAGGAGAGGCAGCCCCAGCAGCAAGGGCCAGGTGCTGCTGGTCTCTGGGGAAGAACCCCAGCAGGGTCCTCTCCCCTGGGCTCATGGCAGAACCAGACCCTTCTCTGTGGACAGTGAATGAGAAAAGCAGGTTGCTTCAGGTGGACTGAAATGATTTGTGATGCTGGGCAGAATGTGGTGACTCTTTTTTGGTTGTTTGGAAGAGGCATGTATTTAGAAGAATTCAGAAGGCTTCTCCTGTAGCATTTCTGCTTTGATTTTTATTTTTCATATAATGGGTGATGCAGCTATAAGAAGGGAAGATTATTTTAAAAGGGCTGAAGAACCTCAGAAGGAAATTAAACATATATTAGTGTCAAGTGAAAAGCTTCATCAGTGTCAAGTAAAAAGCTTCAGCCGGGTTTGAAAAGTTTTCCATGGGTTTTCATTTAATAGCTTTAAACAATGCTTTACCTACTTTTTCTCATTACCTTTTCAGTTCAGCCAGCTCAGACTGGAGGGTCAGTCCCTCCTGGTGACAGCCCTTTTCCCTGCCTGTTGCAAGGACCAGGCTGTGCTGATTTCATGTTTCCCAAGCCATATTTTTAGCCAGAAGGAAGCCTTACCTCTGCCCTGTGGGGACGTTGCTTTCTTCTGCCACTGCCCTTAATGGTACAGGTGGAAGGGATGTGTGAGGGGAAGGAGGAGGAGGAGCAGAGGGCAAAGAGCATCATGGGGTGAGCAGTTTATACTAGTGAGAGCTCCTTGAATCTCTTGTCCAATGTGTCTGGGCAAGGAAAAGAGTGGGAATTAATGTCATGGGAGCTGCAATATAATAACAACAATGAAAAAATTAATAGTAAACTCTTATTTTTTAAAAAAACAAACAAACAAAAAAATTCCCCAGCAAAAAAAGCTTATTAAAATCTCCTAAGAAGTACACAATATCTCTTAGCAAAGCAAAACCATGGCCTGCTGAGCTTGCCCTCATTTGGGTGGGGGCTCTCACATTGGAGAACTGTCTTCTGAGACATCTTCTAGTGATGGCAGAAGTGCCGAGAAAAGCACCTCTGCCTCCCCTCCCCTTCCCTTCCCTTCCCTTCCCTTCCCTTCCCTTCCCTTCCCTTCC
>JANVCC010000261.1:11803701-11840290 GCA_025345505.1 Todiramphus chloris collaris | reverse complement strand
CCTTCCCTTCCCTTCCCTTCCCTTCCCTTCCCTTCCCTTCCCTTCCCAGGGTTAACGAGCTGCCCCAGTAACCACCCCGCTCTCCTCATCCTCCAGCTGATCCCCCCGTCCCTGCCGAGCCGCTGAGGTGAGAGTTCGCTGACAGAAGTGGATGAGGTTAAAGATAATAAGAGTCTAAACATCCAGAGGGAGTTCAGCTCATGTACAAAGTCATAATTACATAAGCCATTACCATCGTCCGGGCGAAAAGAGATCGCTGCAAGCAGGGCTGGAAAACATTAATAAAGACAGGCTTTAAAAGCAGGGCTGGAAAATACCCGCCTTGCTCCCGCGGATGCTCCGTGGCTTTGAGCTAGGCTATAAAATGAGGGTTGTTTGGTGATTCGAGTAGAAACCTGTTAAACGGATAACCTTGTTGCAGCAGATTTTAATTCTTTTAGCAGGTCTGTTCTTTCAACAGGTATTGATTCAAGCAGCCTCTGCTATTTTTATCAAGCCCGTTCTAGAGGCGCAGAAAATGCCACTGAGGATTTAAACCCCCAGTAAGCTGCACAGAGGCAGAGTTTGTAATACGCTGCTTGCTGCTTTCACAAGCTGGACAAACCTCGTACGTTATGGGCCAAATTATGCCCTTGGATGAGTTCTCCTGACTCCCACTGCTGTCAATGTGGCTGTCATGGAAAGCGGTGGGAGAGCAGCTTGTGCATCCAAAGAGGAATCTGGCCTCGAATCTATTGTGCTCGTAGTCCTTCTGACTTGGGCATTTCTCACCCTTGTTTGTCGAGGTACAAGAAGCACATTTAAAGACATTCTGAAAAAATTAAAAAGGGGGATAAAAGACCTTCAGTGCTGCAGTGTTTTGTTGGTGTGTGATTATAATTACTAGGTGTTCTTTATCCAAATTTTCCTTGAAAAGTCACTAGAGAGATGGGTTTGTAGAAATCTAGTGTTTCTACAGCCTTCTGAGTTTTGGGCAGGCCTGGCTGATATCCCCTACACAGTGAGCAAACGTGGTCATTTCGTCCCAAGTTTCACTCTGCCAATGCTCAGGCTGCCCATCAGTGCTGCCCGCCCCGAAGAAAATGCCTGAAAAGAGCCATGCAGGAAGCATTCTGCTGCCGCTGTGTCGCAGCAGCTTCCCCTCTCTTCCCTCGGGTGGCTTGTCTGGGAGTGAAGGATGGTCTGGGTGAAATCATTAGCTGATATAAAATGTCAGGAAGAGACACTTTTGGGATAGGTAACCCCCAGGAAACTCGGGCTGAACACACCCTGTGCATCTCCCATGGCTACTGCGGTGCAGAGCATGGGCCTGGGGCCCCATGGGTGGTGGCAGGAGGGACAGCACTAAGGGCCAGATACCAGGTTCAAGATTTACTCCTCTCGGACACGCTTGCTTTGAATTTATTTTATTGCTAGGCAGCTCGTTGGAGTGGTGAATTTATACATGCACTCAGCATTGTCATAGTCATATCTCGCCTGAGGGCATACTGATCCTTGTTACCATATTGACTTGATGCTTTTACATCTGCCAGCAATAGGTCTACACATTTTTTTTTCTACAAAGATTGCACATTTTCCTTCCCCTGCCCCAAATCTCCTTCCACGCAGTCTCTTTTTATTAAGGTAAAACACTTTTTTTTTAATTATTTTTTAGTGCAGCTTTTGGAACGTGGCTGTGTTTGCTCAGGTAAAGGCTGCGCGACGATTTCTGCCACTAAGGAAAAGCAAGGGTAAGGCAAACTGTCTGAAATTAATTGGCAACAGAACTTCCTTTCTAAATTATAAATACCCAGGAAGTGAGTTTTGCATTTGCTCTCCAGAGTGCAAGACACAAAGCGAAGGGGTAGGTAGTTACCTGTTCGTTTCTGATTGCAGCGCTGAAGGTTGGTCCTTGGTGCCTGGTGCCCGTGCAGCACCAGGGTTGCCACCACAGGCAGTTTCTTCTTTTCACTCGTGGTCTCCATGCAGTTTGAGCTGTAAAAGGTCACTGACCAAAAGCAGGTGCTAAAACGGGGCCAAAATAGTTTTTGCTTAACTTTTAGCGTTTACTTAACTGATTAGTGGTTACAAATCTGACACACAGCAGACATAACAGTGCTCTCAAGGAGATTAAAGGATTAGGCACTCACTAGCTTAATCAGATTAATCAGAGATTTTGAACACAATATGTAATTCTACCCACAGAGGGGGTACCTGATAGCCACATGCTGGCCCAATTTGGGAAGGGATACTGGGGATGGACGGACCAAGACAAAAGAGGGCAGAAAAAACTGCTGGTTATCACAAGGATTTCTCTGCGCAGTGCACTCGCAATACCACTGGGAGACCCTGTATTTTCTAGTGGCATCACAAATTTGCAAAACATCACACCGCCAGCAGCCAGTAGCCTACGCAAAACTACAAGACAACCAACATCATGTCCTGCTATAAGCTCACGATACCAGTGCACAGTAAACATACGTGTGTGGTTTTCCTTATTTAATTTGAAGACCAAGTTTTAATTTGTGGGGAGAAAATCTTTCTCTTTGTTTTTTTTGTTCTTTGATGCCACGGCATCCAAGAGCTGACACATAAAGTGTGGGGAAGGACTTTGTAAAATATTAAATGCTTTGTGATGAAATTGGAAGATGCTGTTTGATACAGTAAGATATTCTGGAGTAGGAAACAAAAAAACCCCAAAGGTTTTGCTGTCATCTGCGAGGGCTGCCAAAGGTAGAGTTTAAACCTGGTTTTACCTAGGGAGAAGTCTGGTATTTTTGCAGAAAACATGTGTTTCTATTTCACATGATTTGAATAAAGGGGACAGTGGGGCGGAATCTCAGCCTGCTGAAACCCAGGTTTTGCTGTAGTGGAAGTTACTTGACAACTCTGGTATTTCTACCAACAATTACTAAAGGGAAATCATAGACAATATATGATCCCTGTTTTCACACGTGAAGAAAAATTGCACGGAAAAATCACCATGACTGATGCTATCTTAATCTATCACCCTCTTCTCAACAAAACCCCAGAACGTTCTCTTCTTTCTTAATGCCTTTTTTTTTTTTTCTCATTTTCCTGTTGGGTTTTTTCCATTTCTGGGATAGTGACCTTAACAAGTTCCCTCAGCATTCTGGAAGGTGTTGATCTCATGTCTGAATCATATCTCCCTGACATCCAGGCTTCAGAAAAGAAGCACTTTTAAGAAAGAGGCACACAAATGAATCTCCGTGTGCTTCAGGAAAGACGCTGCCGTTGGACGCGGGCCAGGTTTTCACTCCGAAGGATGCTCTGTGCTTGGCAGAGCCCAGAACCGTGCGTCTGCCATGGCTCTTCTGCTAAGGTTTGAAGATTTCATCATTCCAGTTCTTTCGAGGAGGAGCTGCGGCGCGGCGGGAACGCAGTGGCTAACGGGGGAAAACCGCGTTACCGGCAGCGGAGTGTTTGTTAGGAGGGGACTGCAGAAAGAAAACTGAACTCTGGGAGGGAAAGGCCCCAAGCGTGCGGCCTCGGCCCGGGCTCAGGCGTGAGCTCTGTGTCCTCCCCGGGTCGGGATGTGCAGCGGGGCGATCGTGGGCTCCTGACGCTGCCCTTGGCCGAGAGCGACTCGAGGGTCGTTCTTTACCACCCCGATGCTCAGCGGCTGCCACTCCTCTCCCAGCCGGCCCCACAGCCACGCTCGGCTCCCCACGGATGCTCCCTCTCCCCGGCCTGGCCCCGGCAGCCGGATTTCAGCCACGCAGCCCGTGGCAACCAGCATCCCATCGACAGGAGGAACGCGGACGCGAGCACAAAGCTGCCTTTGGAAGAACAGCGCCCGCGCGCTCAGTGCTTCGCTGCAAAGGCAGAAAGAACCGGCTGAGTGAAAAACGTGCCAAGAGCGGCCGGGCTGGCGGGGCTTTATTTTCACAAAGAAGTCTCTCCTAATTGCACATTAACTGCCTTTCCGCGAGCAAACTTGTTTCCACCGAACGCTGAGGGTGGCGGGAGCCCGAGCGCGCGCGTGTGCGCGGGGACCGGGGGGGGGGGAGCTGCTTCTGCACGTCTCGTGCCCGCGCTGATGGAATTATTGTTTATTTTTTTAATTTTCAGAGGTAGGTTGATGACAGCTGAAGAAGACTGTATTTGCTGAAGAGCAGCATGATGGTAGAGAGGAGCGGAGCTCCTGAGGGAGATCTAATGGTGCCTCTCCTTCCTGCACAGAGATAAAGACTTATAATAAGCGTGTATGTTCACCATCTGGCTCTGTGCATGTGGTCCTTATGGAGGCGAAAGCAGCACAATCTGTAAATGATCAGGAGCCATCGCACTCTCTCCAGAGAATCCACGATGCAATCAAGGTGACAGATGGCATGGCCGCTGCTGTGGCCTCATGGAGAAGATCAAAATCACCTTCAATAAACTCTGACTGAAATGGGCATGAGCACCTCAAAAAAGTCAGTTTGTCAGTCAAACTGCGACAGCAAGCTGCATTGGGGAAACATAGCGGCCAGCTCGCTGTTTTCAATCGTTTCCGTCTGACTGAGCCTGAACTATGATCTTTCTCAAATTGTCCTTTCTGTTTAGCTGAAGCAGGCCAGCAAATTGCCAGATTCATAGCTTTATTGAAGGAAATTGAAAACATGATGTCCTCAATTCAAGGGACAAACAGCTGGCAGGTGCTTGGACACCCAAGCACATAAAACGGACCCCTAGTCTTTTGGACAAGTTTGTCCAACTTTTGTGGGAATATATACAGATATATAATAAAACTGATATAATAAAATTCCAATCTAGGCAGGGTTTATCAGGCATTAGCTGACAGTGATTATATGGCTGCAAATGAACCTTGCTTTCCATATTAAATGCTGGGTTTTCCCATTTATGCTAAAAATTCCACATCTACTGCTAATTATAGCGATTTTCGCTTCCCCCGTTTTGGACGAATATCCTAGTGTTGCCTCTTTTGCCATGGCTGCTTATCTAGTATAGGCACAAAGGGCCCGATCCTCCAGTGTTCCCAACATCCCTGATAAGGTGGCTCAGCACCTTATAGGATCAACCTGCCCGGGCCATATCCTGTGAAAAATCATGGAATTGTTTTGGTTGGAAGAGACCTCTGAGATCATCAAGTCTGCCCACTCCCCCAGCACGGTCAGGACACCGCTACCCCATCTCCCTCAGCACCGCAGCTCCAGGGATCACGGGGACTCCACCCCTGCCCTGGGCAGCCTGGACCAGCCCTTGAAAACCCTTTTGGAGAAGAAATTATTCCTCATGTCCAACCTAAATGTCCCCTGGGGCAACTTGAGGCCATTTCCTCTTGTCCTATCAAAGAAGTCAGCTGCTCCCAGTCAACCTGGCCTCTCCACCTCTACCCACACCACTACCAGCCCCAGAGCTTGAATTTCCACCCTGGAGCCAGCAGGAAGGTACCTACCAGGCATTTTCTGGTTTGTATGCAACAGTATGAGCAGCCACGGGACTAGATGAGCTTCCGTGATGCAGTGCTGAAGAAACATAGCCATTCCTTTTCTTTTTGCCTAATTCTTCCTATGTTTTGACCTTAACTTTTTACATGCCCTTGGCTTGGTCAGCTCCTTTGTTTAAAGGAAGCTAAAGTAACGTGCTTCTCGTTGTTTTCAAGCTTGCACATGAAGGCTTCCAGGCTGAAGGACACGCTGCGAGGCGACGGAGGAAGAGCAGGGCAGCCTTCCTCCCGCCTGCAGGGTGACACCCCGAGGTCTTCCCGGGGCCCAGCGTGGCTCTGCTTCAGCACGAGCCGCGGATCGGCGGCCGCGTCCCCGCTCCGCGTGGCAGATGGTCACTGTCTTTCTCGGTTTGCTCGCTTGCGTGTTTGGTTTCCTACCCCACATTTTAAACCGTCCCTGTCGCCCACAGCCTTTCCAGCTACTCGCGGTTAGCTTCGTTACTCATGAAATATTCCAGAAAGTCCTTCGGCCTGGTTCAGAGCCTGCTGATGGCAGTGAGTCTTTCCAGCATCTTCGCTGGGTTTGAAGAAGTCCTTGGCACTTCTCTGTACGGAGAACGCCATCCGAGGAGATTTCATTTCTTTTACTTCTCAGTCTGGTGTGGAGCATGGGTCACCTTTGAAACTCCAGGGTCCTGTTCCGTCTGACTGGGAGGGAGTTTTCGAGCTAAACTCCCGAGGGTTTCTGCTCTCTCTGTTGAGAAGTTTGATTTGGGATCACAAGGTCTTGCACGGCTTTTTCCTGTACTGCGGCACCAGGGAGCAGAGCAGACCAGGTATAGGAGCAATTTCTCCCAGAGCTGAACCTTTTCACAGCTGCTGGTGCCCAGTTCATCCTCATCTGAGTATTGCACAGACATTTCCCACGGTGCCGTTTCCAAGACAGAGCTAATAGGACAGCGTTAAATATTAAACACAATGCCACCAGCTTGGGGTTCTCGTGTGGGACTTCTCAAAACACCTGCCCTCTTTGTTACGGCAACCGGCCGGCGTGGCGAGGCACCGAGGCATCTGGACACTAAGATTTTGAAACAAAAGTATTTTTGAAAAATCGATGTGCTCGCTGCATCGGGGTGGCTCTGCGCTGCAGCCAAGGGGGAAATTTCAATTGACACGTGTGTGAGACCGAGGGAGGAAAAGCCAGGCCCACCTGAAACCTGCCGCTGCACGGCTGAAAGATCTGGAGGTCTTCCCCCAGCAGAGAGAAGTTTCATTTGATGCGTAGAAATCTGCTGCCATATATTACGAGGAGGGAGAAAGGATAGGTTTCCAGATAATTGAGTGAAGTGAAGGGAAATTTAGGGCCAGGAACGCGCTTGTCCTTGAATGTTCTTTTCTCGTATTCCAAATAGGGACTCGGTGTCATGGACCTGTGAATATAAAGACTGCTTTTAAATCTCTGCTTCTTGCATGACTGACACTTACAATCCAGTAGCATCTTTCAAGACATCCTCTGTGCACATTTATTTCAAAATAATGTATCGAACCCGTAAAATCTCATTAGGGTATTTTTGCTGCGATTACACTGCCGTGTTCTGTGATCAACACAGAAGTTGATTGCCCCTCGGTTTACTATGACCTTATACCACGACAGCATAAATACAATGACAGTCACTGTCTGAAATTAAACAGCTTTGATGCCACATACTGTGGGTATTTCGTTACATATCGATGGAGGGGGAGAGCTGATTGAAAAGGGGAAACGTTTTGTTTTCTGGAAGGAAAATACAGAATTTGGAGCCTAGCAACGTTGCCTGGGGAACGTTTAATAATATTGCTAGGGAAATGAACTTCCCAGCTACGCCTGGGAACCTGGGACCGCTCCTTCCCCTCCTTTTGTTGGTCTGCTTGTTTTATCGCTCTGACCCTCGTTCTAGTGAGAGAAACGTATTGCTTCAGTCTTTTTTAGAAATCGTTTAAAATGGAAGGAAATCGGGAGAAGGGGAATATCAGCCTAGAGCAAACCCACTCTCAGGAGTGGAGTCTCTTCCATTGGCAGCTCAGGGCAATTTCCATTCCAGTTCCCTGGACAGCTTTATGGGGAAATGGGATGTTCTACTTCCATGGTTATCATCGCGGCAAAGGCGGTGAAATACCCCCTTAAGAGGAGGTCAGCAGAGTCCAGTATCAAGAGCAGGAGGTTTCAGTGGAGAAGGGAGGATGAGAAAATGGAAAAAAGGATTGATTCTGAACAGCAGCGCCGGTGCTTCACGTGTGTGACCATCTTCCATCTAATGAAAATACCTCGTAGAGGGGAAAAAAAATAACTCATAACCACAGGAGATGTCTTGCGCATGCGAACCAAGATGAATTTCTCGCTATCAGCTCTCACCAGGAGAGGGGAACGGCTATCATAATGTGCTACTGTCAGTTTTGCTGTAAAGAAATTTCTGGGACATTTTCCATAGTCTGAGCAGTGGGACCAGCAGTACGGGCTGAAATACGGATGATATTGGACCAGTATGGTGTGGCCCTTTACAGGTATGGTGTGGCCCTTTACAGGTGTATATCAGACCAGTATGGTGTGGCCCTTTACAGGTGTATATCAGACCAATATGGTGTGGCCCTTAACAGGTCTATACAGACCAGTATGGTGTGGCCCTTTACAGGTCTATGGGTGTGTGGATTGAGATTACAAAAGTTGATACGGGTAAAAAGGGGATGTTTTGGGTGCAGTTTTTGCTTGTGTGCATGTGGGCACGGAGCTGCCATCACAGAAGGCAGGCAGCGAGGTCTGTGAGTGGCACTGACAGCTACAGACCCCACCTACCCTGGTTTAGGAAGGTCCGTTTCCACAGTGTCCTCAGCCTGATTTCTAATTGTTCACGCACCGTTCTTTGACCATCGAATCCTGCCACTGCTCCCGTGGTGGGAGCAAATTAGTGAACTCGGGGTGGTCTGGCTAAAATCAGGAACCAGGAGCTGCAAATACCCGGTGTGACCGTGGTGTGCTGCGTACTGCAGAGCCCTTGGACCATAGGCTCCTTACGTTGCTATTTTAACAGCAGCAGCTCGATCTGGATGCTACTGGGTCTGCTCCCACCTACCTGCAGCTCCACCGGAGCCCCAGGATGGAAGCCTGATAAGAGGAGATGCATTGCTTTGTATGATAAAAGGTACTTTCTTTGTCTGGCAAACCACTCCTTTTGTATGCACATCAACCAGATGGCCATTTCAGTTTGTCTCCGGCTGTGAATCAGACAATATGGCAGAATTAAGGGAAAAGCAAAACCTTCCCCTCCACCCCTCCTCTCTCTACATAAAATTAGAAATCAACAACCTTTAGGGAGATTTAATTTTAATACTTTGTTCCTGCGGTAATTTAGGGACTTTTTGCCTTGCTCCGTTATCACTCTTGTTAAGGTGTGACCAGCTGAATGCTTAAGGACCATAAGACAGAACAAAAAAGGGGACTGTGAGATTAAATAGTAAAAGAAGTGTGAAAGGCAGTGATTACTTAAAAAATAAAACCAGTGATTTTGGTGCTCTGGTTTGAGGCAAACAACCTTTTGCATGGTGAGATTGCTGCTGGTGTTGCATTGCAGTTCTCTTCCGTGCCCCATTAAGAAGTCTGGGGTCTTGTTGTAGGATTAAACATCAGAAGTTCTCCGGGGGTGATGTACACCGGTTTATCCTACACTGGAGATCCTTCCATGAATTTTGGGCAGCCGCATCTTTACCCTATAGAATTTGCAGAGAATTTGGAAAAACAATTTGTTTTGAGACCAGGAGGTGAGAGGCATCTCCTGCACACGTGGGGAATGGTACGTGCTCTTGATATCTAAGTTTGGTGGCTTCAGCTGGAGAGGAAGAAACAAGGTGAGGAAAGAGGGCTGACAGAAATCTCAGTACAAATAAATCTCCACAAAAGACTGAAATCTGGAACAGAAGCTCTAAGAGCTTGGCTGTTGGTCTTCCAGAGCAAAGGGGTTTACAAAGATCTACTGTACACAGCTTCATTTAGGGCCTCTTGACACTGGTCAGTTGTCTTATTTGGCACGACTGTGTGAGATGAAATTTGACAGTAGCTGGAAAGAGATCCAAAGCCACTGTGCCAGAAAAAATAAAATAAAATAAATAAATCTTTATTTCCTGGTAGGAGATAGCAGGTCTAAATTAAATCTTATGTTTGATGGGGGTTAATTTTGAACTTTTCAAGACAACTGTATCACAAAGTTCATTTCCATTTTCAAAATTTCAATATACCTTCTGATTTTGGCACATCTGTCAACAACAAAGTTATCTCTGAGTACCGGTAACTTTTGCTATAACAAAGTGGCAGCCATGTGCAGTTGTGAAGAGGGACATTGCTCCTTGAAGCACGTACCTATATATATATATATACACACATTATTATATATACATTAGCAACTGCTCAAATTAGATCCCTGGGCTGAGTCCTCAGTTTGACTGTTGTTTCCACCTACTAGCAACCAAGGTGCCAAGGAATAGGAAGGTATTTCTCTAATGTGCAAAGAACAGAATGTCCTCTTGTCTCATAGAAGGTCTCTAAGAATGACCATGGGCAATTATGTAAGATCAGGTCCTATGGAATAATGAAACTGGGCATTCTTGGGAGTCTCCTGATTGTTGGTGAGAATTCCCATTGACCTCTAGTAGAACAGAGTTTCAAATCCTGTCCTAACCCTTTAGTTAGTGACAAGGTAGCTGCGTTCAAGTGGCACTTGGCAGCAAGGGCAGTGGAGAGGAGCATTTCCCCGTGCATCTCCTCTTGGCCATTTAGAAGTTATGCCAACAGTAACAACAGGCAATTGTGTTTCATGGTTTCCTTCATGTTATATATACCTGGTTTCAGTGTAGCTTGAAAAAAAATCACTCAGTATTCTGTTTATATGTCCAACTTTTGCCAGAAATCACAGGAAGAAAACAGCAGTAAAAAACATTTGAAACTTATAATTTATTGGTGAGTACTACTCAACACAGGAATAAGGGAATAGGTTATAAACAACTCAATTTCAAGAGAATTTGGGATGTTTTACACCTTCAATCATTTATCCTAAGGCTCTGGAAATCAGATTTCCTGCGGCTGGCTGCTGTCGTAGTGGTGAAAGTAAACATAACAAGAGGCAACAAAATGAGACGTTCTGGAGTTTTGAAATGATTAGTTGCAGTTCTTGTGGATTAACTTGTGTTGAGAAAAAGTTGTGAGGGCCAGCAGACATTTTACTACTGTTTGGTGGGAGATAAATTTTGCCCCAGAAGTTTAAGGTTCAACTTGACAATGCAAAGATTGGATAAGATAGGTGAAAAAATTAATAATCACAGTGTTGCAGGAATGAAGGTTGGGTTTCATCCAGAGATACGTGACAAATCTCTGCTGGAACTGGGGTTGAACTCTGGAATATCAAGTATATACTAAGAAACATCAACCACATGGTATCTGCTTATAAAATCTCATGAGTCCAAGACTGTGACTGAAATATTCCACATTTTCTGCTAATGGGGAAAAAATTCTGGAAAACAGAAAGATTACATCCACTTTTAAAATTACTTTTCTGTGTGAGGAAATACACAAGGTAGCAGAAGCAAAGATTCAAGTTGTTTATCAGTCTTCTCTCCTTGTCTCAAGACTTGCAGTCTGAAATTTAAGCACTTGTACTAAAGGGGCTTGATTATTGACAGCACTTGATACTCATTTTCAGCTTTACATTAGGTCTCTTTCTCTTCACAAGCTTAAGTTTTATCTGTTCTTTACTGTGCCTTGGTCAAAGACAACATCCATTGCAGCTGGAATGCTGGGAGATCCTTGGAAAACTCGTGAAATTAAAAGAGCTCAGTGCAAATCTAAGGTCTGTGGGAAATAACCAGTTCTGACGCGGGGTTTCTTTGTACATCAGTGCTCCTCTCTGCAGAAAAGAGCCAGTAACGTGTAACTCTTTTGCAAAGTACCTTGAGATCTGAAACGTTTGAACCTACTATTTGATAACTAGGTTTTGTTATCAGTTAGTAGTGCATGTGTTGGTACCAGGTGTATTAGAGAAAGACAGAAGAGGTGGTGTGATGTATGATAAGGAATAAATCCCCCACGGGAAATTCCTTCTTTATCCATGACATTTTTACCTAAATGTAGGGGGAAAAAAAGAAAAGAAAAAGAAAAAAAAAGAAAAAGGAAAAGAAAAAAAGAAAAAGAAAAAGAAAGGTATTCTGAAAAGGCTCCAATAAACTGGGTTTTTATCCAAGGAGTGGCAGAATTAACATGTTATCTGATACATGGTGACTGTTTTACTAGGAGAAAGAATACATTTGCCAGCATAATATCTGCCTTCTGATAGTCCTGCCCTGTAAATCTGATGCATAAGGTCTCAAATGCAAGCACAAGAATCTGCATACCCATCTTTACCCTAATGATTACAATATAAAGAAGGAAAACTGTTGGTTTGCTTGATAAAAGTAAACCCCTGTAATGGGCAGGAAAATTTTAGCTGTAAATCTCAGAACAGTTCTCTTACCAGATGATCTGTAACCTTACTCTAAAGTCACTTCAAACCTGTGGAAGAAAATCCCAAAGGTCAACATAAAAAGGTCATTTTTCTTCTTTGAGCTGGCATACAATTTTTCTGTTAAATAAAAGGTATCCCTCTCTATAAGCAGATCGCTCAAAATTAATGTCTTCCTACCTTTATCCAGTTATCTTCTCATGATTTGAAATGGTCAAAAGTCATAACTTATGGTATATGAAGACTCGAGTGCTGTAGATGATAGCATTCCTGAGCATGGCTCCCACAGCTGTATGTATAGCCTGCGGGGTGGGTGTGTGCACATAGAAATATAGATATAGAGATATATATATATATGTTCTCACTAATAGCTAGTGAGCCTCTGGAGACAAAGCCACCCCTTGTGCAGTTCTGAAGCACACGAATAACCTTCAGCACATGACTCGTTCTGTCGACTGCGCTCTCTCAGGCATTTAAAGTTCCATATGTGCCAACGGTGATGTGATGGATTGGGGCCAAAACAAGTAGGGACTGTAGTGCTGTGGGGCTAACGATGCTCTTATTGTAAGACTAATCACCCCTGGTTTTGCATCAACTTTAACAAAGCAAAGGGCTTCTGATTAGTGGGAATTCTTTAAGGTTTATTTTAATTTGTTTGATTTCGTTCCATTGTGCATGGCCCATTTTTGTGCCTGTGTTTCCAAGGAAACAGTTGTAAAATGGAATTTGAGATGATGTGTTATCAGGTTCCTTGTCAGCAAGTTTCAAGTGATAGTTACAAACTTGACAAATTAAGTTAAAAAAAAAAAAATTATACTGCAAGTATTAAGATAGAGCTACGTGTATAACGTTTGTTGTCGTGCGAATTAAGTTCTAATGCTTTAATTTGTTTGAGGACAGAGAAATTGTTCTGATCGCTGCCAGAAGGTCGTAGCATCAATAGCATGTATACACTACACAACGTATGCAATGCTGAAGTCAGCGTTTGCATCTGCTGCTGGTTTGATCCCAATAATATAATCTCAGGAGGATGTGCATGGAGTTAATCCGACCGACTCCATTTACCAAGTGATTTGTCTTCACTGGATAGCTAACAGTAAAAGGAAAGCGAAATCTAACTGGGACGTGTGTCTTAGGTACCAAAATCCCAGTAGGGGTGGTATGTACAGGAAGTCTAAGTGGCTGCAGCTACTTTGGATGGTATTTACAATCTGTTAATTGCTGTGCAAGCACAAACACAAATGTTTATTCCAAAACATTTGTAGAAATGCGTGTGTTTTGGAGAGCAACAAACAAACTAAAGTCCTGTTCCTCAGCTCCTCGGCTTCTTTATTATTATTATTGCAATAACGAGGGTCCCCTAAGTAAATATATTAGGAAAAAAAAATTAAAAAAGCACTGCTTAAAAAAAGGGGAAAAAGCTTTGTAAAAAAGCTTGTAGATCCAAGTTTGATTCTGGATGTTTTGATAGTTATCAGCCTTAGGAAAAAAAATGAACAGAAAACTCCAAACTCATACTGAGGACTCTGTTTCACAAAATACTGTTTTCCAGTGATACTTGCAAGGCAAAATAATTCAGTATTCTCTTGGGAATAGATTTTTTTTTTTTTAAGGTAATCTGCAGGTGATATGAAATCCCTGGATTTGAGGAAAGGAAAATAGGGATTTCTCACTGGCATGTATTCCAGCTGTGCTCCCTTTCTAATGATTTGCTTTAATTTTAGTTCAACTAGTATTTTTGTCATATCATCTTGTCATATCATTTAAAGTAATTCATGGCAGGACTCGCAGGACTCTTCCCATCCCATTTGCTTTGGCTGTTGCCCGAGCACTCCCATGAGGTGGGGGGACCCTGAGGTCATGGTCTTGGCTCCTGAGCTGACCTTCCTCCCCCAGCTTACAGGTGATGTGTAAATGAAAAAAAAAGATCTGAGTGCTGATTACTGAAACGCTCATATCTGGGTATCTTCAAAACACAAGGAGTTTTCTCTGCAATTTCTCATTCCCAGCCTTGTGAACTGAGGGACTAAGTCCCAAGTTCCAGCTTTTCTACACATGAGAAAGTCCCCGCCTGGTCCTGTTTCGGTCTCCTTATCTTGAACCTTTGGTAAGTGTGACACTAGAAAAGAAGAAACAATTTCCCTGCAGACTTATCTACAGGGTGTTTGGGGGGGGACAGGAAATGTGGCATTTTTAAGGCACAGGCGCACGTGTTGTGCATTTTTCCGTTTTCACACATGAAGCCTCCCAACGGTTTATGGTTTTGTGGCTGCTATTTGAAGGAAATCCATCTGAAATCAGCGCCGAGGGGAACGGGCAGGCTCTCAGCCCCAGCAGAGAGTCACTGCAGTAAACATAGTCTGCTTGCACTCACGTTTGTCTGCCCCTTTTCCCTGTAGTGAGAGCTTAAAAGAAGGAAGAGGCAAAACACTCCCTCTTGAAGACAATCGGACCTGACACAGAAGCCTGTAAAAGCCTGAAAGACGGTCTGATGTGGAAATACATATTTCAGAGATTTGTAAATTGTGCATTATATAGTCGATGAGGAATTGTGGGCTGTTTACCAAAGAGGAACGCGGGCAATTGTTCACGAGCTGTCGTCACAGAGATGTTATATCGGTGTCCTGGTTTGAGTGGAAACAGGGCTAAACCTGATACAGAAATGCACACCGAAGAAACGGTACCAAAGAAATACCTGCTTGCCACTGTTTAAGCATTAATAGAAGAGCTCTTTTAATATTGTTAGAGGTTGGAAGAAGTCTCACATTGAGACAGCTAAAACTTTTACGATTCCCTTCCCTAAACGCATATTATAAGAGTGTAAAAGGCATCTGCATACGATGTGTTGTTATCTTGTCTGTCTCTTTTCTTTTTTTCCCTAATTCTGTCTTTTGATGTCATTTAAAAATGGCTAGAGGAGTGTTTTGAAGGCTTCTAAGAGGAATTAAAGAAAAAAAAAATGCTGCTCTCATTTCCAAGACGAGTCTTGCTGTGAAGTCTCAGGAATCAGTTTGGGTGAGTTATTGCGAGTCCTTTAAGCAAACGGGAATACACAGGCTGTAACAGCTCTCTTTAAAATAGAAAATCTACTTGGTGTGTGCGCACGCGCGCGTGTGTGTGTGCAGGCAAACATGGCATTCAGGAGAGTGAAATGAAATGAGCCAGAAACTTCTCACATTTTCCTGGCATCTGTGGCGTGTCGCCATATGAGAACCATATGACTGCTGGCAGATTGGCATGTCAGCTCAAGCATGTACAACTTGACCTCACTGAGCTCTGTGTTTATCAGTTTATAACAGGAATATTGATACAATTTTAGCTGCAGTCTTTCCATGCAAGGACACTTCATCCTTTCACAGTCCTAATTCTCCTTTGCTAAAATGACAGCACCTTGTTTTTGAAGTTGTTTTTCCACTTGGGGAGAGAGGGGGAGAAAAAAAAAAACAAAAAACCAAGGCAAAGCAAAGGCAGCAGAAGACAGCAGAAAGCTGCTCTGTGTGCCAGGGTGATGTTTCATTCATTGTTTTGTTAGCTGCAAAGTCCTTAGTGGAGTTTGTCAGGGGATTGCCCGGCCGAGTCGCGCTGTCTCTGCTGTTGAACCCCACGGCAGGGCTCAACGGCGCTGCAGGCGGCCGTGGAGATTGTGCTTAGAGCCAAAAGGCAGTGCTGGATGAGAGCTGACTCTTGCCCCTGCGTTTATTCTCTCAGAAGAAGGATAATATATACAAATGGGGATGGGGAGGTTTTCACCCCAGGTTGGCTTTAGATGTGCTGGTCTCTGAGTGAGCGGAAGGGCAGCGTATGTAGCGGGCACAGCTCGTTTGTCTGCAGTGAGTATCGGAACGGTGGATGTGATATAAAGGCTGAGACAAACAGCTCTCCATAGAGAACAAGGAACCGGGCAGAATTACCATCATAAATGGAAGTTTGTTTCCAAAAAATCAGATGTCGTACAAACTTGTCCAGCTGCTTACAGCTGGGTGAGAGCTGGTAGCAGTGAAATGATGTGTGTGCAGCCCAGCCGTCATCTGCATCGCAGATGGAAATAAAAAGTCCAGAGAACACTTCTGACCACACGGTTTCATTTAAACCACCTTTGTCACCATCGTTGCCCTTCCAGAGTAAGAGTGCACCTTTGATCCTCCAGCACTTCAAGAAACGCAGCCACTACTGCTTGTCCCTCGTAGCGGTGTGGAGAGACGTTGTTCTGCAACAACACTGCCTCCAGAAGTACCATTGCTCAAACCTGACCAGCCTTCCTTGAAGCTAAGCTTTAAACTACTGATTTTCTCTATATCGGCAATTTAATTAGGATTTCGTCAGGGCAGATTGGAGGATGGAAGTTAAGACTTTCTCACCCACGTCTGCACCAGAAACATTAAGGAGGTGGTGCTAGAACGACCGGCTCCTTCGTACGGACTGGTATGAGGGGTGGGTGGAAGAGCAGTGGAGAGCACAGGCAGGAAAGGAATT
Source organism: Todiramphus chloris collaris (assembly GCA_025345505.1). Lineage (NCBI taxonomy): Eukaryota > Metazoa > Chordata > Aves > Coraciiformes > Alcedinidae > Todiramphus > Todiramphus chloris. Next base: position 11,823,910 of record JANVCC010000261.1, on the reverse strand, counting down.
AGATAAAATCCCAAAGGCAAAAAAAAAGAAAATAAGAGCAATTTTGCTTGCTCGGTTAAAACCAAAACAAGACAAACAACTAGGAACCGAAAGAAAGTGAGGTCTAACAGCTCCCTTCCCCCAGAGACAGAGAGGAGAAGGTGGGTCTCAGCCCTGCTGCAGGGAGGCAGGAGCAGGCAGGGATGCCCTAGCCTGGGAAAGCTCTTGTCCTGCAGCTCAGTCCTGTCTCCTGGTGCTGCTGGAGGAAGCCTGGAGAGCCCTGCCTTGGCAGTGCCGGGTTAATGGTTGGACTTGATCTTTAAGGTCTCTTCCAGACAAAACTATGCTCTGATTCTCTGATCAAGTTCATGTTTTCTCATTGCATCATCATTGTTTTTGTTTGGGTTTTTTCTCTATTTGCTTTTTCTTCTTCAGACTATATTTGGCCACCTTTATCTCTTAGTCTTACTCTTGTTTTTCTTATTATTAGTTTTATATCTTAGTCACCATGTCTTAGTCCTGTTTCTTTCCTTTTCCTGCAGTGGCCTCGTTTTTCCAGCTGTTTGTTTCTTTCTGTGCTTTTACAGCTCCTCTTCTGCCCAGATCAGAGAACTCAACTTCTTAAGGGAAACAAGCCCTAGTTCGAAGCCTGGGCTTTTGGTCCTCTCCTCATGGCAATTTCCCTCATTCCCCTGAATTCAGTTTTCAAAGCAATTACAAACATAAGCCAGACAGGACTAGACAAAAACTCCTCTGTCATAAAGTGTCCCGAGGGACAGAGTGGGGCTGTGCATTTGATACAGTATAAAACACCCTAAACACCGGTATGCTATGTGAAAAAGGAGCTGCTGCTCTTGGCGAGGGTGCCATTCCTCAGCATCTGGGGAGGTTCCTCGAGTGAACAGATGAACAAACATGAACTAAAGTGTGACGCTGATCAGCTGTCCTGTTTGAACACCACAGCGGAAGGATGGCTGTGGAGAGAGGGAGGTCCATCAGTCCAGATGTGCTGCCCTTTCCCACGAGGGGTGATCTGTCGCCCTGCACCTGGCACACGTGGGCCCGGGGGTCACTCTGCCGGGCACGGGACAGAGGCTGAACCCCCCACCCCGGGCAGCACAGGCCAGCACGCTGGCATTTTAATAACGCTCTCGGTGCGGAAAGTTTCACCAGTTATGGCCACGATGCTTAATTGCTCTCGTTTGTCTCCCTAATAAATGATGTCATTGACTCCGAGCTGTTGCACAAACACAACTGTCAGGGCAGTAAGTAAACCTGCTGCCTACACCTGCTGATGAGAGAGGCTAAGAAATGCAGCACTGGCCTTAACAACGCGGGCAGATGAAATTCAGGACAGCAAACCAGGTATTTTATTGCTTTCTCTCTCTATTTGTCTGAGACCATTAGAATTTATAAAACTAAAACTACGCACAAAGGAACCCCAAACACTCCTGAGGTCGGAAGAAAGTCTGTGATGCTGGTTTGGGAGTTGGAGGGTGACAGTTGTCCTTTGGTTCTGCTCCATCTTCACATAGGTGGAGGAGCTTCCAGGCTGTGGATCCCTCACTCTGCATAGAAAAAAAAACGGCTTTTGGCTCCATATTTTCCTGGGTAATGAGGTTTTATTCTCGTGTGAGGTAGAAGAATGAAAGCAATAAATTGAAAAAAAGGAAAGAAACAAAAAAAGGAAACAAAAAGCCCCCAAATGGCTTTACTCAAGCTGAGTGAACAAATAGAAAAAAACCCAACCCAGCCCAAGGACACCCTTAGCAGCGACTCCGCTTTATCTCCGCAGGGTAGAAATCACTGCCACTTCCAAGTCTTTATCTCCCTTGCAGAGGTTACCTCCTGCTGCCTCTCCAGCAGGTCTGGGTGGTGTGGCTGTGCCCTGGCTGGGGGCCGTCGGGACGGCTGTGCCCAGGCTGGATGATGCCCGAGCGTGCAGGAGATGTGTCTGTGCTGCCTGGGCTGTGGTTGCTCGCTTGCTCATTCTCCTCTATTTCTAGGGAAGGAAACTGTCTCGGAAAGGAATCTGTTCTGACAGAGCTCGGCTTTTGGAGCCACTCTGGACTTCTCATCTCAGCTCTGCCCCTTAATAGGGAGAAACGTGAGAGGGCTGTTGATTTCCTTCCTAGAAACCCTCCTTTCCCAGGCTCCGGGATTAAATGGCTGCACTTTGACAATTAAGAAAAGTTACCTAATCTCCGTTAACCTTTATACCTGCAAGGGCAGGAAGCAGCAGGGCTGTACCAGTCTGAGTGTGCTAAAAGTGGTGATGCAGGATGATGGGAGCCTCGGGGCGCCCGGTGCCGCTTCATGCGGGAAATGAGGTGATTATTGGAAACCAACTTCTTGGGAATCGCTGGCTTCCTCCACGCAGGATAAAAGAGGCAAAAGCCCCTTTAAAGGAAGGCATAAAGGGAGGGAGGGAGGCAGAGCAGGAGCAGATAAAAGCCGAGGGGCTTCCCCAGGGCCAGAAGGAGGTAATCACCTCTGTGAGCAGGGCAGGATGGATGGATGGATGGATGGATGGATGGATGGATGGATGGATGGATGGATGGATGACCCTGCACCAGAGCTGGGCTCCTCAGGCTGCTCCATCCCCACAACAATTTGCTTCTTTATCATGCCATTGCTTTCCAAGGTAGGGAAAATGAATTTTTTTTTTAAATGTTCCCTGTTTACTCCATGGCTTCAGTTTTGAGTTGTTTTGTTTGTTTTTGGGGGTTTTTTTTGAAGGTCTTGCACCTCTCTCGGGAGCGCTCGAAGTGCTGGTGGGCAGAGAGACTCCCTCGGCAGAGTTCACAACTGCGGCTCACAGCTTGGGTGGTTCTACTAAAAATACATTACACCTGGAGGTACTTGATAACTCTCTTCCCAGAGCTGATGAAAATTACTGTTACTTTTTTGAAGGGAATTTTCAGGAAGTGTTAAAAATATCTGTAAAGAAGAGGAGTTGCCTTTAAATGCAACGTTCACCCCAGCCTCGAGCTGTTGGTAAATCCAGTTTGCTTCCTACAATATCCCCACGTTTCTTTATGGAAATAGCTTCACACAGTTGGAATCTGTGAGAAAGAAGGTGATTTGGGTCACGAAATGATACCAGATTTGAATTTCCCCTGTATGAAATTCGTAGCGTGCAGGGTCTCAAACAAGCTAGATTGTTTTCTTAATATAGACCCTCGAACCCTTTTATGATTAGACGTTGACTTCTCCTGGGAGAAAGCACAAAAGGTTGGTGCTGTGTGGGAAGTTCAAGGCACTCAGATGATAGAGTGTAAAAAAATAAGATAAAAAGGATTTTTTTTCTTCCTTCCCCCCCTGTTTTAGAGTCCTTTTAAAATGTTGAGAAACTGTTTCAGGCCATTTCAAAAGCAGTGCTTTGGAAATGCTGGTGGCCTGATAAGCTAGTAACAAAAGCCACGGGCTGAAACTTCTGCTTCAGGGATGGGGACTTGGTCTGTGGAGGGCTGGGGATTTCCTGCGAGCAGAGACTGCAGTGGGAGTAGGGAAAAGAGACAGGGAAGTCAAGAAACTAGAGCAGAGTAGATACTAAAGTCATCAAATCCTGACCTTTTGGAAGGCAGTAGGGTTTCTTAGCTGGGTTTCAGCGAAGTTGTTCTTGATGCCTTAAATACGTATCACACGGGAGTATTAGTGTAACTGAAGAGAATATTATTTGATTCAAAAAATAGATATATACCAAATGATAGCATGCAAATAGAGCTGCTTTGGGTGTTATCAGGGTAATGATGTTGTAAAACATTATTCCTGACTGGTAACCTTATCTTTCACAGCCTTTGCCAGATATTTAAAATGCCATATTAAGGGAGTTTTAAAAATAAATAGTTTCTTCCACTTCCTGAAGTGAAGCGCTTTTCATCGGAGCATAAATTCAGTATAAAAATAAAAAGGAACCTTTTGCAATTTTTCTGCAAAATTAAACACTGCTATCTGAACCACTGACAGAAATGTATTTACATATTTCAGGCTAAAGATCTTTTGTAAATGTTTAGTTACCACGTTCAAACCTTTCAACACTTCTCCCAAAAATCACATTATTCTCACGGAGACACAACGAGAAGTCAAAGTAATGTAAAAATGGAAAAAGCTCCTCTTGGGTAGCGGGGAAGGTTGTGAACTGAGCTGACAGCGCCCAGGAAGCTGGAGGTTACGGCTGGCGGTCTGTGCTTAGCTCCTGCTGTGTGAAGAAAGCAAATGGCATGGGGGCTTTGGACCCCTCGGCTCATCCCCCCCCGTCTCCCTTGGAGGTTCAGGAGCTGTTGTTTCCACAGCCTCTCTGGGCAGCCTGGCACAGGCTCCCACACCAAAACTGTTTCTCTTCCTGTTCAGGTGGAACCTCCCGGGTTCCAGTTTGATGCCTGTTGCCCCTTGTCCTGTCTCTGGGCATCACTGACAAAAGTCTGGCCCCATCCTCTTGCTCAGCATTGCTCAGCTCCCCTCCCAGGCTGCTCTTCCCCAGCTGAACAGCCCTGGGGAAGCCCTCTCAGCCTGTCCTGGGCACAAAACTAATAGAGTTTAGACCGGGCAAGATGGACCAAAGTCTGTCTCTCATAGCATTCCTTTTTCCCAACCCAGTGATCAAATAGTATCTGCCACCTATAAATCCGAAGGGTTCCCTGTACTTCAGTATGAACAAGGTGTCTGTGGGATTTTGATGATTATTTTCTCTGAATGCCCCTTTCCTTCAGCAGTTGCTGTGTATTTCAGGCTAATACGAACAGTTTCCATCAGACTGAGCCCCGGCAGCGCTCACCGGTTCTTGCCGGGTAACGATTCTGTGATGCCCTGTTTGTGAAACCTTCCTGCCCAATCCTGACAACGTCTCCTTAATAATCTGAGCTCAAGCGACTAGTGCAAGGTGCTGGTAGCAGAATAATCATAATATTTTGTAAAAATACCAGCCGGCCAACCCCCGCACTAGAGGAGGTATTTAAAAAAATTAGAACATCTGAGATAAAAAGGTGTAGAGAACATGACAGTCTGTCAGTAGAAGTCTGAGCTGATAAAGGCAGCAGTTTGTTGAAATGTAACGGCCTTCTACTAAAATGCTGGGAGAGTAGCAAGGCACCCATGCAAAAACAACAAAAAAAAAAAAAAAAAGAAAGAAAAAGGCTGAATGAACATTTTAATTAACTCATGTGCAATTTTAATTAAAAACATAATGTGTCAGGAAAATGAATAATGCCTTGGGGCAATAAGATAGCTGGATTTTCTGTTCAGTCTTCTGCTTCATATCTTTTATGGAGGTAGGATATTAGTGTTAAAGGGGAAAAAACCCCCCCTTCCAGCCTCCCACCCCCTCCCCACACAGCCAACCAAGAACACGCGCTGTACCGAAAGTCAAAGGTGAAGACAAAGCTGAGTCCACGTGTGGGACAACACATTCTGTGTTTTGTTGTGTTGGTTGGGCTTTTAACTCAGAAAACTTTGACCTTCAACTTCAAAGTCAGTGGGTTTGGTCTTAACATTCTCAGAAAATGTGGATACTCCCATTTTTTTTTTTGAGTGAAAACATGAAATGCCTTAGTATTATTCATATTATGTGTATCATCAGACCATGATGAAGAAGAGGTGGTCTCCATCCCTCTCAGATGAAGCTGGTTTAATCCACTGGGGATTCTGTAACACAAGAACCAAAAATATTTACATGGGGGGAAAAGAAAAAATAAAATAAAGCTTTCAAGTATTAGAGATGAAAAGGACCAAAATCAACTAAGGGGAACAAAAGTTGAGGAAAGTTAACTTCTCTCCAAATGGAAAATGTGGAATGTCCAAACCTATTTACTTCTTTTCTTTGCCCAGATACTGCTCAGCCCTCGCTGAACTGAAGGAGATTTGAAATTCTAGCAGCTATAGCATAGCCTGGGGCAAAGGCAGGGTCATGAGCACCATCATCTAACACATTTTAAAGGCTGTCAGAGATGTTTCTTCAGCCTCTGTGTCCTCAGCAGTCCCAGAGTTGCTGGTTTGCTGCAGGGACTTGCTACCTGGTCGTACCTTTTCCGTGGCTCCCGTCATTTTGCCCGTAAATCACATCTATGCTGGGGGAAGGCTCTTCTCCTTAATGTGCTCTGAAAGCAGGCGAAGCTTTGTGTGCAAACGGCGCTGGGCCACATCCAGTTGGCAGCAGGTTTTGCAGATCTCTTGTCCCACAGGCTTCCATCAGAGGTCCTGACGCCCAGGAGCTCCTCTAAACACCCCCCCTGTGTGTTTAACACCCGACATTTCAGCTTCTAACTTTGAAATCTTGGTGCCACTTGCAAACAAAGTTTCTGGTCTGATTTTCCTTTGCTTTTCTGAAAGCAAGCAGGAAAAGAAGGTGTGATGCTGTGATAAATTCATGGGGGGCAAACCTCTTCCTACCGTGGTGCTTGCCAAAACCAAAACCCCTTTGTACCGTGGTGCAACCAAAACCCCTTCATACCACGGTGCTACCAAAACCCAAACCCTTTTGTACCACGGCACTGCCTAAACCAAAGCACCCCGAGATGAACAAAGTAAGTCTGAAATGTGCTGACGGTGCTTTTCTCCCGTATCCCGTGTCTGGACCAAGCATTGTATGGTTTAGTTCCAGATAATCTTGTGAGGAGCAGGGAGCTGGACTTGATGACCCTTATGGGCCCTTTGCAATTCTCTGGTTCTGTGATTGACACGAATAACCGGCGCGTGAAAGGAAGTGGAAGGTTGTTGCTCAGGCTCTGTAAGGACCAAGTCTCGACATGTAGAGCATCCTAACTGCGCCCTGCTGCCCACGCAGCCAAAAGGCATCGTGGTCAACAGCTGTAGCACTCTCCTTTCTGAACTACGTATTTATTTATTCGTTTTGAGTGGGCCAATTTTAGGCAATAGGAGTTGGATTTTTGGTTTCCGTGATTTTTGGGCTTGGCAGGAAAAAGGACAAAGGTTTTTATCGAAGAGAGAGATGTCTAAACTGATTCCTCATCTCTTAAGCACCGTTTACTGTGTCACTCCACCAGTTGACAGAATACCTTTATTGATATGTTTGCTACAAGAAATGTATTGAATCAGTGTGTATTTTAGGCCTGTGATGGGTGATGGGTTTTTATTGTCATGATTCTTACATCAAATGACGTTCTTTAGCACAGCTAACAAACAAAAAGTGTAGTTCCAGGTTGCATACACAATTGCTGGCCAGCTATGTTTTCTCAATATACCTGCCATTTATGTTTACTTCTCATAAATGAGGTTGCTTTTGTGGCACAATAAGAGTTAATTTTATTAAAATTCTGGAGAATATTCCAGCTTAATTATTTTTTACTTCCCCCCCTCCCCTCCAGTCATTCACTGGATTCTAAGAGTGTTGTTCACTGAAGGAATAGTAACACACCATTTGATTGAGGAGAGCAGCCACCGTTCATGTTTCAAATCCTGAATATTCACAATAAGCCGAGGTAAATTATGACAGAATTATTCATCAAATTGCTTTGAATAACAAATAAACGCCGTGGAATTACCGTCTTAATGCAGACGCTGCACAAAGGGGCAAATGTGGTAAAATGGATTAAATAAATTCTTTGGTGCTGATTAGGGTTTAGAGTCCTAGACTCCGAGCAGCGAGTTCCTTTGCATCTTACCCCGTTGATTTCAGTGGACTGGTCTGTACTGGTGTGGTTGGCAATGCAAAGAGTTTGCCCTGGAAATGCCTGAGCCTGAACGGAGCAGGCAGGGGCTGAGCAGCAGCTCCAGAAGGCTAACTCCAGATACTGGCTGACAGTTATTTTCTCTCAATTCCTACGTTAATGGCTTTGGTTAACAACTATTAAAGCTATTTATTTGTGGTTTGCTAGGTAAAGATTTGTCTGCATCGAAGCTGGAGCCCAAATTCAGTCGGTCGCATTTGTTTTGGTAGAAGTCCACATGGGGACACTGCTGCAATAAATGTGCCTACTTCTGAGACAGACCAGGATCGAAGTGGAATAAAAGCACTGCTAGCTGCAAAAGCAGGATTTTTTTCATGGACTTCTTAGAGAGTTACAGGCACAGCTTAAAGGCAAATTAAGCAATGCCTCCCCAGGTTCCGGACAGACAAGCTGGGTATCGTTTCGTAGCCTAAATTTAAGGTGTCGTTTCTAAAAGCATTCCAGGAAAAGTGCTCCCCCAGCCCTTTCGAGTGCCAGCCAACAGAGTTACCTGCCAGAGGAGCCACCTCTGCTGCTGAGGCCCGGCCGGCAGTTAAACGTTGTGTCGCAGAGACTTTCCTCCCTGGTAAAGCTTCGTTCTGCACCCGCAGCCACTTGCCTACGGGTCAGGGGTGGCAACCCCAGTGACACACCGCTCGCTGCTCTCGTTTAGGGGCTCAGAGGTTATTCAAACCACTGCCGTAAACCAGAACTGCTCATGATAAGCTCTTCTCACTTGATTGCCCACCAAATACTTACGCCATGGCCACAAAGTGACTTTTAGCCACAACGCAAATAGGATGGTACTCGGCCTCCCAGGTTATGTGGTTATTAGTCCTTTGCAAAATGCTTGTGACGAGGGACCTGGGTGATTATGAATGGACCTAAACATGAGTGGAAAAAGGCCCACAAACCCTATACAAGGAAGCTTGACACCTGTAAGGGAATCCAGATTAGCTTGACTCTTCTTCTATAGATCCCTACAAAAATTCTGTGCAACTGTTGTGAGCCCTAAAGCTTCACCTACAAAAAGAGGGGACCAGGTCGGTTACAGGGAAGTGTTTACATACGGTATCTGATGTTAGTACACTCTGAAAGTCCAGAAATATTTACGTGTTTGCAAGTAGATAAACAATATCTACCATTTTTTTGAGTGGTCTATATAAATCATGGTCTTGCAGGTTCCAGCAGCAGGGCTCTGCCCATCGTGCTGAAATTTCCCTGTACAGCGGGTACTCATTGTCAAGGGGAAAAAAAACTGCAGCAGAAGTTTTCAAAAATCCAGAGGAAGGAGGTTTTGCACCCGCCGTTGATGTTCTCTGCTGCAGATGCAGAGATAATTAATGTAATCTAACACATCTTGAGGTAAACTAATGTGCATACAGATATAAACAACAATTTCAGTCTTTTAAAGAGCACAAATCTGGTGCTTATTAGAACAGTTCATAATCAGCCCCGTTTTAAGTTCTGCATGAGAATATGCTGTAATGAGGAATTTAAAATCTTCTAATTAGACATGATTTTATAAAACAGATAGATAATTAAAATGGTGAGGCTTACACAGAGAAGGATGAGAAAACACTGTAAAACAGACAGAAAGGAAGAAAAGGGTATAAATAAAGGAAAAATAACCACAAAGCATCACCGATGTATCAAATCCATCCTCCAGAATGGGAGGTGTACTGCAGTTTTAGATTTCACAGCGCACAAAGCTGCTATCAAACATTTTTTATACGGTTCCGCCAGCGTGGGTAGGTTCATCCTGACAATTTTATTTGATTAAAGGACGCTTACTAAGCCCTGGGCTTTATTTTCCTAAGTTTTAGCACTGCAGCACAGGAAATTGAGGTCTGTAGACCATCACTGTTGAAGCTGATCAAAACACATAGGTAATAGTTCTTCAGCGTAGAGGCATCGCAGGGCTGGCTGCCCTCATTTGTATTCAGTGAGAGGTTGGAACAAATAAAAAATATCTTCTGTATATTTTAAAGAAGGAGGGTGATGTTCTTCTGCTAAAAGAGAGGAAGAGGTAAGAAGTTGACTTTGCAGTGATCAATTCTTCCTCTTCCAGCAGGTGGGGGATGCTGAAGGCTCGGGTATCCCCCGGCAACACGCAGAGAACAGCCTGGCTGAGGACGAAGGTGACAGAAGAGGTCTGACAAGATGCATTGCACCCCAAGAGAAGGTTGGTCTCATTTCCTGCTTATTAATGCGTTTAGGAAGGTGAGTTCATTTTGCCTTTGTAGCTTTAACGGAGACACCTTAAAAAGCTCGGGAAGAAAACTTTAACCGGGAGACTCATTTTGTTTTGCGCTGAGACTGAACCAGCTGATTTTCCCCAACGGCTCAAGCAATTTCCAGATTGTAAGAGGGGATGCCACGCGCTGGCTGGATACTGAGCAAGCGCCTATCCAAAGAGTCACTGCATTTCCAAATGCTCCTCATACCAGTGGGAGAAATTCGAGGAAGTACATATGTTGCTTCTAGTTCCCACAATATTTTGGGTGTGACTGACTAGACTCATATGTTCCCGTATTTCACCAGCAGACACGTATTGGACTCGGAAACAATTCCACGCAACCGATATGAAAGTGATGTGCGAAGCCAAGAACGCTCTTTCTTAAGATCTTGCCAGCTACCCTTGATCAATAGATGAAGGTCAGCTCGCTCAGACACATAGATCTATTTCTGATCAACCCGTTCTAGCTGCATAGCTGGGAAATTCTTTAGCAGTTAGGAGCTAATCTGCGTACATTAAAAGAGCAATGTTCCTTTTTACTGATAAATAAATATCCATCAGTGTTGCAAGTGATAATGTTTATTTTGTGAGGAATTATTCAGTCTTGACTAAACCCATGAATGACAGCAAAGAGAAGGCAGCTGGAGACTCATCCAATAGTGAACTTGTTGAGTAAAAAGGTCTTAGTACGATGTTTTGACGCGCTTGTTCGGCAAGAGGTGACCAGAGCAGATAAAATCTGTCTTTCTTCTTCCACTTGCAAATAAAGCAAGAAAAATTGCTTTCAGAGAGAAAGTCGACTAGAAAGAAAATAGCCCCTAAACTAGAACCTTTTCAGAGAAAAGATGAGCAAATTCTTCTTCCTCCTCATCCAAAATCCACTGATTCACAAACTGAGCTTTGTTCAAGGTGCTAACGATTTCAAAAGGGTTTTTCTCCTTAGTGAACATCTGATCTGTTCCTGTCAAAAGGCATTTTTAGGCTGTCTCTTCCTGCTTTTTCCCAGTAGACAGTTTAAAATGGAGTATGTTCTAAAAGATTTTCACACTGCAGGTGGGCTACTGGGACCTTTAGAAGGTAAGACCTGATTATTGAGTAGCCATGGAGAATGTGTCAGCTCCACATGGAGAAGAAGAGGGTAACAAATATCAAAAATCCTCTGAGGGAAAAAAATACTTCATCAGGGAGAGTGGTTAGGTTTATCTAAGAAAGAGAAATGTTTAATGTTGGATATTGAAAGTTATAATTTCACACCGTAACCACAAAGGACTCTGGTTTTTAGCAGAGCTGAGAAGCTGCTGCAGTCCCCAGCTACAGAGGTGTGAAATGTTTACTTAGGAGGTGCAATTCTTTGCAAACGACAATGCAAAAACATTCACACCTATGAGGAAACCCCATTTCCACACACGCACAAATATACCTAAACCTGCTGGATTATATCCACCCAGCCTGACGAAGGGAGAAATATTTCCTGGGCCGACCTCTTCCCCAGTGTCTTACTGGGAACTCTTCCCCCATGAGCTGCTCAGCCTGTGGACCATTGCACGATGGCGTGGCCTCTCTTCCCCAGTGCCACCCACTTTATGGCCATGCTGGTGTTCTCCAGAGGCTGGAATGCAGGCAGAGACATTACCAAGGATGAAGACTGGCGCAGGTTTTACTAAGACCACTGCCCTACGTCTCTGTTTGCTTGAGACCTTTGAGAGCAATGACAACCCAACTGGCCTTGGATTATCCATTCACAGCAACGCTTTGCCTCATAATTGAGTTAAACCACTAGTTATTCCCAGAGCCAGAAAGCATGAACGGGATGATAAGGGAAGAGTGATTTACGGTCGCTTGGTATCTGAAAGGTGTAGCGTTCTATTTAACAAATAGTATTCCTCTAGATTGGAAAACATCATAAACACATTGGAAAACCCTCAGCCCAGACCCATCAACCACATGTATTTTTTTAACGTTTTAATTTAGCTATCTGTTTTGGATTACATAAATAATAATAATAATAAAAAAAAAAAGAATTCTGTATTTTCTTTCTAAAATAAATCAATTCTGCTGCATTGGAATTGCCGCTGAGATCGAGCATTAGGGAATGTATAAAACTGCATCTTTAACGGGCACAACAACATTTCTCAATGAGAATCAAGCAGTTTGCAGTGACCTTCATGTTGATCAGTGGGGGGTCAGTACTGGCATTAAATCATTTTGATTCACAGATGAGATCAACATATTCATATTTGTTTGCCAAATGTGTATTTTAATTTAAGCTTCCTCTGATTGATGCGTGTAATTTATGCTGCTTAGAACTAAGGCGTCATATTTTTCTTTTTTCCTAACTAACCGGGGGAGACTTTCTTGGAAACAGATAAAGGAAAGAGTCCAGTAATTTGTAGCAATGTGACTACAGCCACACATGTTCTAGAATTAATGTTCTTCATTAGGGTGAGGAGTATCAGCTGTATATATACATCAGGATTTTAATTAACTTCGTCCCCACAACAGGACACATGATTCAAACTGTTTCTCCTTTATTCCTTATTAGATAAAAAAAAAAGCCCACCAACCAAAACCACAACAAACCAACATGATGTAAAGTTAAAAGGGAAAAACAAAAAAAAACCTGAACAAACTCCAATCCCATGCACATGCAACAATAAGAAACAGGATTTAAGAGTTGTAGTCAAGGTCAAGAATCTTTCTGGAAGTCAGAATTAATCATGGGCTGGAGCTTGGCACTGGCTGCTCACAGAGCTGTGCTCCGAGGGAAAGGTTCTCAGTCCCACCGTCCCCGAGTAGCCCAGGCTGGCAAAGGGTAGTGACTCAGCCAGGGGGTAGTTTCCATTCTTTTCACTTATTTTTGGGATGGACACGATTCCATTTACAAGCGATCTGTAATTGGCTACAAAACCCACAACTGCTGAAAAAGAAGAAAGAGTTGGGCTCTGAGGTCAGGGTATTTTCTAGGGGGAAAAAAAAAAAGACTAATCCTCTACAGAAAAAGTTTTCCAAGGCATGTGAATCTCACCCATCAGCTGCTTTCTCCACATCTCCAAATTTCCAAATCTTATCATGTAAAAAACTGCCACTGAGCAAAGGAAGCCCTTTGGAAAGTGGCAGGGGAAGAGCAGGGCAGTGAATTTTGAGCTGTCTCAGGAACAACACCCTCCAGACTCTGGCTGCTGTTGCCCTTTCAGGCAGTTGCAAGCAGAGCTGGGGTGTGGGTTAGGTAAAAAAAGGGTTAAACAGCTGTAGAAAAGCGATTCCTCTTCCAGAAATAAATGCAGCTGAGTGGAGACCTTCTGCAGAGCTGCCATTGCTTTTTGAACCCACACTCTCCTGATTTTCTGTTGCTTCTTTTTATGGTTTGTCCTTTAGCTATGTAAATAAGGTTATGAAATTTGGGGGAGCAAATGTTTGTTATGAATTTTTTTTGTAGGTTGGTTGGTTGATTTTTGTGGGTTTTTTGGGGTTGGGAGGGTGTCCTCTAGTTGTGAAATAAGGCATATAGACTCTACCTGAAACTGCTTTTTTTAAGGCAGGTATTTGCCTTATGTTTCTTCCGTTTGAAATCACATTTCTTCATTTCATCAAACGCTTAAATGGCTGAAGTGGAGAAGCTGAGAGTTTGGATTGAAGGTACATCACTTCCTTACAAGAAAACCTTTCTGAATATTCAGTTGTATTATTCAGTTACTCTGAATATACGTCCTACCTCTGTGCCCCCACACGGTGTCTGGTTTAGTCAATGGAAAGGAGAGGTAGATGCTAATCAACAGAAAAAGGCAAATTGCTGGGCAGAAGTAGATTTGATGCTGAAGGTGGGACAGGTTCCCATAGCTCTGAAATAGTGGAAAATGGATGTGCTGCAGAGAAACGTGAAGGATCCTGACGTGCTGACAAAATATCCTAGAGATCTTGGCACCAGCTCTTACACAGCACAATCCTGGAAAAATAAAACTAGTCTTTGTTTGCTGTTTTCCAGCAAGTTTTCGTTATTTGTTTCTGGTATCTTAAACTGTCCTGTAAATCAGAGTAATAGAAAAGATGCCTTTGTTCAGCCCGGAGCCCCTGGAGCCAGCAGCTCCTTTAAATCTTTGTGGTTTTGATAATTGTATATTTAAAGGACAACAAATCGCATAAAGTTTTGTTTCACTGTGTCGCAGGGATTTAGAAAACAACTTTGGATTATAAACAGGTTTTTAAAAAAAAAAGGAGTTAGGCATTTTGCTGTTGTATCACACCTTTTAATTGGGTAATAACCGCCTCAAAGCTATTGTAGGTTTAACACAAACACGTTTGATGCTCATCTGACAACAGGACACTGTCTTGATTTTACTCTAGGGGAACAATGGTACTGTTTTGAGGGTAAGAAGATCTCTAACGGGGTGGTTATGTCTGTTGTATAATAAATCAAGATGTTACAGTAAACCTACTGTACATCTAGAGCTGTATGCCCGGAAGCAGAGCTGGCAGCCAAAATCCAGGTTGCAAACCCCCTTTCTTTATGAACGTCACAAAAATTGCCTATTATCAAAGCCTTTTATCAGCTGCTTATTTCCATACCAGCATTTCCTACACCATTCTGGCTGCCAATAGCCCAGAAATATTGTCAAATACCTCTTAAAAAACCCCCCAAACTCAACCCAAGCTGACGCCGGCTCTGCAGGTTGATGGGATGAGCTCTCTCTCGTACAGCGGAAAGCTGACTACTTTCCAACAACTTGATTTCACAAATGGAAAAACAGCATCTGTTTTCCTGCAGCTCCACATATGGCTCTCGACATCGCTGCACGGAGCCCGGGCAGGTAAACCCCGCGAGCGCGACCCTCCGGAGCCCCGGGGCCCCTCGGGACCAGCCGGCACCGCAGGGATGCGAGGGACACCGGCTCCCCGGGCGCTTGGAAGCCCCTGTTTCATCAGCATATGCAAAGCACCCCTCCTGATGTCACTTTGTGGGGGGAAAGGCTCAGACGGGTGTTTAGGGCTCCTGCGCTCGGCTTTTTGGTGCGGCGATTTCAGTCCATCTACTCCGAGGCGTGATTGCTCAAGGGCTTCAGAAAACATCTCGCTGTCGGCAGCGGAGCGCAAGGGGACCTCGGATGGTTTGCAGGCAGAGCGGTGAGCGCACATGAAGGAAGGAAACGGAGCATCTATGCTAGCATTAAGAGAAAATGCTTGCTTTTTCTTTTTTCTTCATGGCACATGATTATTTTTGTCTCTGTAATGTATGCGATCCAGCAGCTCTTGCTGGTCCATTCGGAGGAGTTTGAAGCTGAAGTCAGATAAAAATATCCAGGCTTTTTATTTTTTCCCCCTTTTTTTTTTTTTTTAATTTTCGTACATTTTGGTAAGCATGGTGTGCTTCTGAAGGTCAAGGGGCTGGCAATGTCAGAAACTGCATTTCTGAATACACCCACAGTCCAGGTGTGTTTCAGACAGATGCTCTCAGTCTCAGACTGTCCCGCCAATGACCTTAACCCCGAATTTGAAGGACAACTCAATCCACTCTAAAGAGGAAAGGTGATGTAGTCTCCAGCCACGCTGGTAGAGTTTTGGACCTCTCTGAGCATAGTTTGTCATTTGTGCTGAACCATCAGATCATTTGGTAAAGGGAACTATCTCCCACGAGTGATTAAACTGAGACTAATCACTGGTCTTTCCCTTGAAAACCTGGCTCTGAATGATCCCAGTGATAGAAGACTCTGTATTTTCTCTCTCCATAACAAAACGCAATGCATGACTCTCTGTTGTTAGCTATCTAGGGAACAAGCTGCCCAGGGAAGTGCAGCCAGAATTCCCCATGATCCCTGGAGGGGTTTCCAAGCCGTGGAGCTGTGGTGCTGAGGGACAGGGGGCAGTGGTGCCCTGGCACTGCTGGGGCAGTGGGCAGACTCGATGAGCTGAAAGGTCTCTCTCTTCCAAGCAAAATGATTCTATGCTTCTGTGATTCTATTTAACCATCTATTTATACTATTGTTTCAGACTTCTTGAAGGCCAGACTCGAAAAGATGGTTTCCTGTGGCCAGCAGGTCTGGAGAAGGTGAAGGTCACCAGGGAAGAGGTGAGTGTAAAGAAAAAAAGAGAAAGTGTAAAGAAAAGGGAAGACAGAAGGAAAAAAAGAGAGGAGAACAGAGGTATTAAAGCTGTTGAGAGGATGGGTAAGGGTGCCAAAGGTGATATTTAGACAGTCAGACATCTCTGATCTCTGATGTATCAGCTGAAGAAAAACAAAGCTCAGCACGGTTCAGTTTGATGCAGGGAGAAGAAATATCCCGTTACTGAAATTTGTGACAGGGGCTTTATTCCAGTCTCCTATGGCAGGAAAGAGGTGCTCGTGCTGCATCAGCCAGAGCAGACATCAGACAAAGAGAAATGCCAGTCAGCTGCTGGGCTGCGGACGGGAAAGCCCTTCACGTTCAGTACCGTGCGGAGACGAGGTGAGCAAGGTCTTACCATGGCTCTAGGGCAAGCAAGCCTCAGGAGTCTGCTCTGCGTGGCTTCTGAATATCTTCTCGTGTGCTGGGAGACAGGTAGGTGGGAAATTACTCTGGAGTCCTTTAATAGTTCTCTTCAGCACTTGGAGCATCCCTGCGCTGTGAGGTAAGGACAGAAACTTTCCAGCAAATTCACAGAGTAGCCCAAGTGATCATTGCACAGCTGCCCTTTAAGTGCCAGAGTTTCTGTTTGTTTGATAACCTCAGTTGTAAACGTATTAGTAAAGATCTGGTTTTATTTGCCTTGTGGTAGAGTTGGTAAAGGGACCATTCTTTCTGTCGGGCTCGTGTATCCCCAGATAAAGCTCCTTGAAAATACCCCAGCCCTGTCAAATGTAACGACTGCTTACGGGAAAAACACTGAAATATAAATGATGTAAAAACAGGCATTGTGACATATGAAAAACAATCCGATCCCCTTTTCACACCAAGGTCTGTGTTGGGATGTAGAACCAGCCTTGCACATAGCGCGCCGCTTCACTCGGTGAATCGCTGCCGATGGATGCGAAATGAAGAGCAGAATTCCTCCCTCCCAGAGCAGTAAATTTTCCAAGTGTTTGCAGTTTGTTCTTTTCAGATGGATGAAAAAAGGAGGGAATCCACCTCAGAAATTATTAGAATACTGTCATAGTATCATTCATCTTGGCAAAAGTTGACTGAGCAGATGATGAAGATCCACTTAACTTGGACTCAATCAAAGGTTTTGCTATTTTCATTTCACAGGCCAGATGTAGCTCATCACCAGTTGGAGCTGATTTCAGAAGAGGTGTTAGAGTCTGCTGGTCCAAGAGAGGATCTGATCCAGGCATCAAAGGGAGCCACAGGAGAAACGTGTGCTCTCCCCGCTGCTCGCAATTGTCTGCGGCACCGGCTGCTCACTTCAGACAGCCCCGCATCGCTGTCCTGGAGCAAGGGCTCCCGTGCTCCCTCCTCAGCCCTTCCCTCCCCATCCCAACCCACCGACCTGCTGGCAGCCGGCTTGAACAGCACGGATGTGGTGCCTGTGCAGACCCATAGAACCCCAGAATCATAGCATCCCAGGCTGGGTTGGGTGGGAAGGGACCTTTCAAGCTCCTCCAGTCCAACCCCCTGCAGGGAGCAGGGCCATCTGCAGCCAGAGCAGGTTGCTCAGAGCCCCGGGCAACCTCCCCTGCAATGGTGCCAGGGATGGGGCAGCCACCACCTCTCTGGGCAGCCTGGGTCAGGGTCCCACCACCCTCAGTGTCAAAACCATCTTATTTCTCTCCAGTCTAAATCTTCCCTCTTTCAGTTTCAAACCATCACCCCTTGTCCTGTCCCAACAGGTCCTGCTAAAACCTCTGTCCCCATCTTTCTGACAGGTCCCTTGAAGCACTGAAAGGCCCCCAGAAGGTCTCCCTGGAGAGACCCTCCTCTTCTCCAGGCTGAACCCCCCCAGCTCTCCCAGCCTGGCCTCCCAGCAGAGGGGTTCCAGCTCTTGGAGCCTTTTTGTAACCTCCTGTAGATCTTCTCTGACAGGTTCATTTCCTTGTTGTGCTGAGGAACTCCAGAAAGTGAGGAAAAGTTAGGAGGAGTTGCTAATAGACAGGAGCCTGTGTGCTCAGAGAATCAGGAGCCAGGTTCCCACTGTGTGTCTGTTGAGCTCATCCACACCCATGCTCTGAGCAAGGAGGTGGCTCTTTCCTCGACACTTCTCCTTTGTGGCTCTTCAACTTTGTCACTGTGCTGCGGGGAACACGTTCCATGTTACCTGTGCAGCATCTGTTGCCTCATCTTTCTGACCTGTACGAGAATCTTTGTTGGTCTAAAATGACTGAAATGGTTCCTCGGTGATGCCCAGAGCACCCAAGGTGCAAAATGTTCAGCAATACCCCAGCAGGATGGAAAAAGTGTGTGAAAAGTTCTTTTTTACCCTGTCTTATGCCCTCAAAAATAAAGCAAAGTGTGCCTGAAACATTATCGATGCCTCTTCTCCCCTGTTGCTATCTCTGATACCCTCCCCTATTTCTACTGCTGCTTCTAATTGGAGTTTGGTACATCTCTGGAAAACAGAAGCCCTTGCAAGGAGTGAAAAATAGACAGTGTCAGTTATTGTGCTATCCCTGCAGCACAGCTTTGTTTTGTTAGGCTGCGGTTCAGCCCGAGACCCAGGCACGACAGTACAGACTGCAGAACCAACTGGAATTTCTCTGGGTTTTACATTTTTCCCCCGATGCTTCACACAGTGTGACTTTTCTCTCTCGCCTAGGTTTCCCATGAGTCACGGGATTCTCCGATGCATTTATAAAACTTTATTAGCATCAGCACCTTAAAGCTTTCTATCTGATCATGTTCCTTCTGCTTCCAGACTCTGACAGGATAATCTTAACCAGCAGAGCAGGAAAACTTCATCAGGATGTTGCAATCAAGCAAACGAGTGAAATAGTCATTTGGGTTTTTCAGCAGATTTCCAGCACAGATCCGTGCTGGGGTCAAAACCTGCAGCCCAGTTCCAGACTTGACAAGGTCAAATCTCTGCCTGGTCATGAAGACAGAATGTATGTTGGCTCTTGCAGTGCTCTGCTCCAACAGAATCTACTCAAATTCACCACCTCCACGTGTGTGGAAGGCTGAACCAGCTGAAATTCCCATTGTAACACTAGATTATAGGACACTGGAACGGCAAACGCGGCTGTCGGTGTCAGAGGAGATGGGCTGTCGCTTGCGTGCTTCTCCTTTCACATTTCTTCGTCTTCCTGCTGGCCATCAAGCCAGTGATGGCAACCCATAAAACATTGAAAAGACAAAAAACCCCACCCCGCCCTCGCCCCAGCAATCACCATTTGGAACATTTTCATAAATGTTCTTTTCAAGACGTGCCCTGCTCAATGAAATAGATGCCTGAAATCATGCATACTTCAACGTAGTTCCTTTTCACATTCCTTCTGGACGTGTATTTATATGCCAACTCGTCTTCATAAATTTCATCCTGGCCTTATAATAGCACAAATTAATGATGCCACTAGGAAAGAACTCAGCTGCTTTCAAAGGAGCAATAATCATGTCAGAGGTGCAGTTGGCATGAAGATGATTGAGTTGCACCTCTTCCCTGAGATATTTTCAGGGATGAATCATCCCTTACATAACATATAGCAATGGGCAAATTTTCCGTGGTACTCTGATACCTCATGCCATCACGTTTAATTGTGTAACAGTCAATCACCATCGCGCAAATTCGCTTCCTCGATGATTTGCTGCGAGACGACGGCGGTAGATGTGGTTTTGGTGAGCTGATTGGAGATCTTCAGGAGACACGTGCCTGGCACTGGGCTGAGTGAGCACCTTTCTGGAGACAAACTCTCCTGCTGACTTTTAGATGCGAGCTAATTGGAACTCCTCTCTCGAACGTTAACTCCTCCATTGTGGATGACTAAAGGGGAAGATTATAGACCACAGAAAGTCTCTTTACTGTAAATAAAAGGATCTTATTCCACACTTTGCTTAACAGACTTTTTCATATCCTCATATATCACAGATTTGTTTTCCTGCTGGTGACATTTTTCAGGTTATGTCTTACATGTCTCTTCAAGAGAAGTTTAGATTAATTATTCATCTAATACTGCAAGCTAAATATGCTCACAGTTCCTGCCAGCAAGCCTACTCCAGTGTGGGCTCCTCTCTCCAGGGCTCCACAGGTCCTGCCAGAAGCCCAGTCCAGCGTGGGCTTCCCACAGGGTCACAGCCACATCCCAGGGGCAAGCACATCCACCTGCTCCAGCATGGGGTCCTCCAAAGGCTGCAGGTGGATCTGCTCCACCATGGACCAGTATGGGCTGCAGGGGCCAGCCAGCCTCACCATGGTCTTCTCCATGGGC
>JANVCC010000261.1:11760693-11803691 GCA_025345505.1 Todiramphus chloris collaris | reverse complement strand
CAGGGGCCAGCCAGCCTCACCATGGTCTTCTCCATGGGCTGCAGGGGAATCTCTGCTCCGGTGCCTGGAGCACCTCCTCCCCCTCCTCCTTCCCTGCCCCTGGTGCTGCAGAGCTGTTTCTCTCCCACATCTCACTCCTCTCTGGCTGCAGTTGTGCAGTTTCTTTCCCCCTTCTTGAATCTGTTATCCCAGAGGTGCTGCCACCATCACTGATGGGCTTGGCCTTCATCCTTGGAGCCAGTGGCAATTGCTCCATCAGAGGCAGGGGAAGCTTCCAGCAGCTTCTCATGGAAGCCACCCCCGTGCCCCCCACTGCCCATCCCTTGCCACGCCAACCCTGGACACCCTCGAAATTCCCAGATAGACCTGCTGCTGTTAAAGGCTTACCGAAGTCAAAAAGCATTCCAATGTTTGGAGGTTTTAATTGAGGGCTAGAACTCGGATAGCGTGGCGTGGAGTTTTTTGAGTTAGGTTTTTGCCAGAGATTTGGTTCTGACAGCTCGGGGCTGGGTGGTTAGCCGCTTTTAATCATATTATTCTCACAACTTGTGTCAGCATCGCCTAGAGCTACAGAAATCTGCTCAGTATTGTAGAGACTGAGATTCGAGTAAACAAAAATCAATGTGAAATGTGAACAGATCTACACCGATGCGGGCTTAGACAAAAGGAGACGGGTGAGGGTAAACTCCCACTCACCCTCTACCCCCTCACCTGCAAATAAGGATGCGACCCGGTCACCGCTGATGGGCAGAAAAAGCATGGATGATTTAGAGCAGCAAAGGTGGATGGAGGTGGGGGGGACGTGGTGGCAGGGAAGGCGAGGAAGCCAGAGCCCAGCTGCTGTGTAACCATGGGCAACTACGCGGACTCGCGGGGAATTGCAAAGGTGCCAGCACAACTGCCTTTGGGGTCTGCCAAAGAGCCAGATGCTGGTGTGGAGTGAATATTTCAGACCGTTTGCCACACTGTTTTCAGAATTCTACCTGATCGTCTTCCCATCTCCTTTGGAAAACTCAGTGGTGTGTTAATTACCAACTTCATTTAAAAAAAAAAAGAAAAAAAAAAAAGAGTCCCGGGTAAGCTTTGCAAGTTCATGGAACTTTCACTGAAATGCAGGACCAAAAAAAAATATGTGAATTGTTACATTGGATATGTTGAAATTCACAGGCCACATATAACACTCCTGGCCTCTTGGATTACGAATGTAATTCCTTCTCTCTCTGACACCCAGGGATGTTCATTAAGCAAAACGAAGAGCTGGCGTGTCTGCTGGTGGAGCGATACGGCCCGTGGCTTGTTCTTGCCC
Organism: Todiramphus chloris collaris; assembly: GCA_025345505.1. Classification (NCBI taxonomy): domain Eukaryota; kingdom Metazoa; phylum Chordata; class Aves; order Coraciiformes; family Alcedinidae; genus Todiramphus; species Todiramphus chloris. The sequence goes on along the minus strand of JANVCC010000261.1, from coordinate 11,802,385 downwards.
TGCTCCTCGCTTCTAGGGTGGCAACACACACCTGCTCTGCCTCCCTCCCTCTGGAAACCCTCTGACCACCGGAGACAGACGGGAGTCCTGCGAGAACTGGTGCTGAAGTCGGCGAGTGCAAGGTAGGGCTTTGCGATCGGCAGGCGCCAGGCTGTTGATTGGATAGAACTGTGTTTTCACTTCCATCTCTTCCAGATTAGAGGATATAAAAGCAGTCACCTGTCAACCCAATCCAGCGATGAAATTCAGCAGCCTCTTGTCCCAATCACTGCTTTCAATCACTCTAAACGGTCTCCGGAGACAATCATTATTATAGGACGTGTTCCTAACAGTAGATAAATGGAGCTCAACCTGCCAGCCTGCATAGGGAAAGATGGACAGTCTTGGCCAAAAATATGAAAGGGCCTGGAGCTTTATTGACATTTACATCAAAAATAGTTAGCAATGAAAGCAGCTGTTGTGGAGAGCTTTCACCACAACGTGTTTGGAATACGCTGTGAATTGAAATACAGACCTCCTGACAAGCAATTTACCTTCTGTCATTCTCCATGTGCTTGCAGCATTACTGGGTACTCGCTGTGATAGCCCACTTAGAGCTGCACATGTGTACAGTTTGGAGGAAAGATTAACTGCAATTTGAGGCAGGAAGTAACGGATTGTGGAGTGTCATTCATAACGGCCGACGCTGTCATCTGCAGGGTGACACCGCAGCAAGAAGGTGCCTCTGTTGTGACGAGCTCATGGATTCAGATGTCATTCATCCTAATGAAGATCTGCCTCCAGTTCTAATAGGCAGAGTGTGAGACAGCTCAGGATTAGGAGCATTAATCTGCCTTGTTTGTTGACATTAACATGATGACTAAAATGCCATTATGCAAGAAATTCTTTCGAAAGCTATTAAAAAGGGGCAATCTTAATATGAGTATAACAGCCCAGAACAAAAGATGTGCCAGGAGTTAATTTCCATGTTTACTCTTGTCATTTTCTATACTGCACTGATTTTTTTTTTTTTTTCCTCTCTTTTCTAAATAACTTATGCTGCACAAAAGTTTCTGCTGTTTCTTGAGTATGGGACCGCTTATTGCAGCTGAAATCCAGCCCACGTGCTGCTTTCCCCTCCACAGACCAGAAAGCCATTAACCCCTGGGGCTCGCAGCAGGTTACCTTAAATGGAAATAACAATAAGATAAATATTTGGCCGAGGTTTTGTGGAAATAACAAACCCAAACCATGCCAAGCACGCTTAAAAAGAAGCCTTATGATAATATTTAATTTAAATAATTGACCTAAGATGCAAGTAGATTGGATTTGCTTTTCAGCCACACAAATGAGCCGTTCTCGAGCTGCCGTGGTGCTCTCGACTCTGGGGGTCAATGGAGAACTGCCAAGGCTGATTTTTCCAATGACATCAAGACTCTTACAAGTCATTATCAACTGGAATTGAAATAAATCTGTGTATAAATCTCTGTTTAAAGAGGGCTAGAAGAAGGATATTAAGGATTTTCATCTTTATCCCTGCAGCAGTGGATGACATATATAAAAATGGATTTGTGTGCCTGTCTTTGCAACTAAGCTTACATATCATTTGCTATCTGAACACTGTATTCACCAGCAAAATCCAGACAGCAATCTCGTGTACTCAGATACGGGATAAAATATTTTCTTTCTAGATGCACTCAAGAGACTCAGGGGACAGGGATTTCTTTGCACTTGTAGATGCTCCAGCATTTTTTTTATTCTTTTCTTTTTTTTTTTCTGCCTAGTTCTTAAAACCAACTTGCGAATTCTTAATTCTTCATTTATGTAAGGCACATTTCACCAGAACATAGATATTTTTGGTGTCTGGATGAGGAACAAATTACACTCAGCAGAAAGAGAATTTGGGCTGGGGATAGGTGGTAAAAGAGCTGAAAATGTTAATCAAAATCAAACATGTCAGTGGAGAAGAAGGTGAAAGATTTATCCTGGCATATGGTTGCCTGTGTATCAGTGGATGCAGGTGAAGCCATTTAGGTCCCAGGAGGACCTGGAAGACACGCTGGGGAGTACACCCTGTGTCTTCTTAGTCTTTTACCTCTCTGCAGCATGGTCATCACTAAAGAGTCATCTCTACCCGAGTCCAGCAGGAAGGGTAAGCAAGCAAGGCTGTGCTCACACAGCGGCATCCCGCGCTGCTCGCTGTCTTCTCCCATCTCTCCAGGGTGACTCCCCTGGCAGTCCCCGCTGGCTGTTTCAGCTGGGTGGGACTCCTGGTTCAGCTGGCACTGACTCCCTGGCATATTTCTGTGAAGTCCTGAGGGGAAAGCACCTCAGAGAGCAGCTGTTTGCAGCTTGTCCTACCCCCTGCGCCAGCTGCACATCTCCGGAGCACCAGGCACACCCAGGAGCTTTCCTGGTGTCTGCGCCCTGGGCTGAACCAGCACAGTCCTGACCTGGTTTCCTCCTCCGTTTGAACACGGCTACTCTTCATTTCCTAACCCTGCATCAGGTAGGTGAGACCAGTTACAATTTCAAGTCCTCCTGGGAGAGTATCCCTCTTGCAAAACACTGTGCTCCCTCAGAGAATCACAGAAATGTTTGGGCTGGAAGGGACCTTTAAGATTATCAAGTCCACCCATTCCCCCAGCAGTGCCAGGGCACCACTGCCCCCTGTCCCTCAGCACCACAGCTCCACGGCTCTCGTGGAGGTACTTGGCTGTTGCATGAAAGGTGTCCTGGAGGCAAGAGTGAGATGCCTGTTCTAAGGGTGCTTCTAGACATTCTAAAACCTGTCTCATTCCCAGGGCCAGGAGAGTCATTCCAGCCCATGGAAACCCACAAACTGGTAGGGGGGTGTATGCCCACACCAGGGTCCTGGTGTCTCTGAGCAGGGGAGATGGTTGGAAGCACACTGTGTACTTTGCCCAGCCTCTGCACACAGGTAGCCTTTCTGTGGAAACTTTGAAAAAAATAAAAATAAAAATAAATAAATTAAAAAAAAGGCTCTGGGATGGCAAAGTAGAGAAGATAAAATCCCCGAATTTCACCCAAATGGAGCCAGCTCACTCCTGGAAACTGCGCACGTGGAGGGCAGAGCCCAAGCCAGAAAATAGCCCATCCAAACCCAGCAGAGCCACAGGCTCTTGATCCGGTGGGAACAGTGTCTGTGGATTCAAAGGCTACTTCTGTCAATATTTGGGGCAACCACATGTTGGAACTTTTTTTTTTTTTTTTAACTTTATTTTTCACAAGTTCGTAATCAAAAATACTTTTGAAGTGGGTATTTGTTTATGGTTGTTTGTTTCCAAGGAACAAAATGCAGCATTCCAACAGCCCAAAACCAGCTAACATTTGGGACGAAAGGGTTCTTTGCTGGGAAGAGCTTTTGCTTGCGACACACTGTTATTTTCTGATGGAATCTAGCTGTTTAGAAGTGTCCACATGCTCTAAGTTTAGGAGGACTGATTCTGTGAGAACAGGGTTCTCACCAGGCTTTTCATTGGAGACTCTTGAGAGCAAAAATGTAGCTGATGTAGTAGATGCAAAACCCATCCGGATCTGTTCCTGTGTGACATGCCCTGGGTGCTCCTGCTCTGGCAGGGGGGTTGGACTGGATGATCTCCAGAGGTCCCTTCCAACCCCTACCATGCTATGGTTCTAAGAAAGGCGAGCTAATTGTTCGCAGCTAACTACAGATTTTGGTGGCATCAATGTCGCCCAGATCAGAATGGCTGAAGAGATGTGAAGAGGTGAATGGTGTCCAAGATTAGTGGTTACATCCCATATGTAAAATAAAGGAGTGAACATTTCTATAAGGCAAAGGAAAGAGATGGGTGAAAGTGTAAGGAGAATTTGAAGGAAAAAAAGAAAAAAAGAAACCCACAACAGCAGGGGAGATTTTTTTTTTTAAGATAAAAGTAGATAAAAGCCCAAAGTATATTTTCTTGAACAGACCCACAGTATTTTTAACTAAGAGTTTCAGCTGGTTTTAATTAATTCACTGAATAAAAACATCATCTTTTTAAGTAAATTCTGATGCATAGTTTTCACAGAGCCTGGCAACATTTCCATCAGATCGCTTGTGTCTTTAATTAGACCTTGGGAAGAAGCTGACTGTGACTTTAGGGGTCAAGACAGAGCATCTTATTTTTAAGGAGAATCATAGCAGGTCATTGAACTGCTTGGTAGATGCTCAGAAAACAGGAGTATCTGCCTGCCTATGAAGTTTCCATTTGGGTCTAGGAGAAGATCAGAAAAATTCCATGAGCCTGGGTGGAAAATCACCCAAACTTGTTGCAAGGTTAAGGCAAGTAACTGAGAGAAGCCTTCCTGGTGACCAGACTGACGTGACAGAAATTCTGTAAGGGCTTTCAGTTCTTAGTATTTTGGTATTTTGACTTTTTTTTTTTTTTTCACATCAGAGGAAAGTACTGGCCTTCGTAGTGGAAGGGAAGAAAACCAACACTAAAGGCTTAAAAATCGTTTATTTTCCCACAAGTATTAGGAGAAGCAGCCAAATGAATACACTGGAGGTTTGTTGGGTTTTTTTCTCTCTCTTTTCAGACCAAATTAACTTTCAGCCAGAGCTCTATAGGCTTATTTCTAGCTCAGAAGCTGGACCTACTTTTGCCTCCTCTAACACTGCCATTAAACAGTAACACTATCTGGCAGCAACAAACGGCACAAAATAAGTCTAAGATTATCCATCAGCACACACAGCTGAGAACATTCAAAACCAGCTGGCAAATGTTTGGAGGTACTCCAGCTTCTCATTGTTGTCATCCTTAGTGCAGAGGTAACAAATGTGTAAGAGGGGCCAGAGACCCCTGGTCTGCTCCCACCCTGGGCTTTAGTCGTTGAACTGATCATCGGGTGATCTTTGCCAACGAGGGCACACTGAGGTTTTCTTTCCATCAACCCTTTGATTTTGCTGAATTTCAGCAAATGATGCAACTAAGTTAAAAAAAAAAAAACCCAACCATCCATGAGCCCAGTGTGTGGCAGAAAGGAAATATTCTTCCTACATATCTCATCGAAACCTTGCAGGCTGGTTATGCTGCGTATGACTTTTCTTCTCTCTGCACAAAAGCCCATGCAAAATCCATCCTTCAAAACCCAAAGCCTTGGCTTATTGCCATTGCTAAAATTCAGACTCAGGAAACAAGCCCTTAAGTGAAGGACTTGTCTCTTATGTACGGCTCTTGCGGGAGAAGGAAAGACTTCAGACAGGCATTGCCTGACGTTCAGAGCTGCTTGTGTGCCTAGTGGTAAATCTGTGCTTGATGGGCAGAGACGGGCGTCCCCGTGGTCACCTTCCCCTTGAGCCTCGGGTGGTCTGTAGCTGACATTACAACCAGCAAATGAAACAAGAGTTTGATTGCCCCGAACGCACAGAGCGTGGGCTCCAGCCCCCTTCCTGCACTGGGCTGCTCTGCCTGATAATGGTCAAAGAGGAACTGTGAACGTTGTATTATTGTGCATTATTTGCCCTCAGACTGGAGGCAGCTTCTGAGGTCAGGCACAGTTGCTGCTCCCCAGCCCTTGCCTCTTTACAAGAGCATGTCACAATGGGATGAAGGGCAATGGATTTAAGCTAGAGGGTAGATTTAGATCGGACCTTAGAAAGAATTTCTTTACTATGAGAGTGGCAAGACCCTGGCCCAGGATGCCCAGGGAGGCCTCATCCCTGCAGACATTCAAGGTCAGGCTGGATGGGGCTCTGAGCAACCTGCTCTGGTTGCAGATGCCCCTGTTCCCTGCAGGGGGGTTGGACCAGATGAGCTTGAAAGGTCCCTTCCCACCCAAACCAGTCTAAAATGTGTGATCTAAGTTATTCCCACAGCCCTGGGAGCTGTAGGAATCACATCCCCATGGAACAGCAGGGTTATAGCAGGAATGGTGAGCTCCTGGATTTTCCCTGAGTGGCTCCAGGTAAGCATCATTTTCTAGTTAAGTTCAGCTGTGAGATGCTGTTAAAAAGTGCAGGTGAAGTTCTGTATCTCCTGGCTCTTCAGGGCAGAGGTGAAGTGTTCTCTGGTCAGGGATCTCTTGCTGCTCTGGAAAGAGGTGTCCCGAGTCTGAAGGACCTTTGTGGAGAACATCTGTGCCTCTTCCTGAACCTGGACAGCAGCTGCTGACTCCTGGAAGGGTAGCACCCCACTACAAATGCAGGGGGAGGGGGGAAAGGGAGGGCTTCTTGTTTTGAGGTGTGCTTTCTCTGGATGCTGGGTATGATCAGGGTGTGCCTTGGCATCTCCGTGGGCTAAAGCTGTGAGAGGAGCTGTGCGATGGACAAGCCAAGCTGTAGCTTGACGTTTATAGCATGGCAGGGCCCAGGAGCCTCAGTCAACCTCAGGACTCCCTTGGCCAACCTTCATTTGAACAATTGTTGCCCTTTATTTACCTGCTAATAGGGCTCTGCTCTGCTTTTTAGCTTCTTACAGCTTTGTTGCTTTGTGTGTGTGTGTGTGTCCCTCCTCGGGGGATTGTCTCCTCTTACTTTGTCTGGTTTCTAAAACTCAGTAGCAAAAGCAGAAGAAGTCGTGTAATGGGCTTGCTAGGTTTTATGTGGTGACTAAGTTGCAAAGAAACCTCCCCTGCCAGGGAAAATTTCCTTTGAGGTCTTCCTTTCTGGTAAGAGGAACAGTTTGAGAGGGCAGTATTTCTGGTCCCTTTTCAAAGGCATTTTTCTGAATAAACAATTTTAGCTGGAATTTTTTTGCTTGCCTCCCTTCTGAATTTAGGAGGAACAGTTGCAAAAAATTACCCTTGGAACTAATAACTTATTGCCTGCAAATGCATCTGCATTCTGACCTTGTAACTCCCCTGTCTCTGCAGGCAGATGAGGGCTGCTTCGTAGCAGGTATAAATTGCCCCAGCTCTGAGTGAGGAACTGGGGGGGAGACGGGCAAGACAAGAGGACGAGTTATAAATGTGGCCAACACACCCAAGGGTGCATCATTTCCAGGCTTTCATGCCATGGTACGGATGCATGGGCTGAGAAAAGCCTGAGTGCAGTGGAAGCAGTCAGCTCTGTGCTCTAATTTGATGGCCACTATAAAATGGCAAACCTTTAGGGGTGAAACTTCTTCAGCGAAGCAGTGTTGAAGAAACAGCTGCTGGTCTGTGGTGTCCATCAGACAGGCACAGCTGGGGAGCTGCAGATCCCTGGCTTTGCTCCTGATAAGAAGGAGGTGAAACTGCAGTGCCTGGCCCCTCCTGCCCTGGCGTTGGAGTTTGCTGATGATTTATGAGCTGAGCAAACGTGCAGCAGCAGCAGCTCTGGGTGCAGGGCTCTGCAAGAAGGGACCCAGTGAGCGCTGGAGGGCTGGGAAAGCCCTTGAGATGTGCTTCACCCAGAGCTGGGCTTCCCAGCTGCATTGTCCTTCCTCCTGCTCCGTCTTGCCCTGTCCACCTGTATCCAAACCCCACTACCTGTGCCCCTTGGATCCAGGGGTGGTTTAGCCCCAGGCTGCCTCTCTTATACAGAGCCTCTTTCCAGGAAGAAATGACTAATGACAGTAAAAGGGGGTGGGGCAGGACCGGGGTTTCAAAATCTAAAGTAAAGCTCTGAGATAAGGGAAGTTGTGGTGGTTTGAGCAAACAAACCTTGGACAAGTAAAGAAAGTTCTGAGGGCCACAAATGAATGGATAAATAAACAGCTGAAGTGCCTGTGTGCAGCTTTAAATAGAGTCAGCTGCTCTGTGGAAACAGGAAGCCTTGAAAATATGAAGAGAAAGAGGCGTTTGTTTTCTGGATGCAGAGATCCTGAGCCTCGCTGAGGTGGAGAAAGTGGAGGTTTGAGCCCAGGGGCTTTCATTTCCACTCATGGAACATGAGTGTTGGAGGTTCTGCTCCAAGGAGACTTGGGGATGGAGGGTTTGGGCTCGTCCAGCTTGTCATTCGTTCAGCAGGAGTGTCCTCACAGGGTGAGATTTCAAGTATTCCGAGGCTATGGATTCGAAGTAGACATTGATACACCATTTCCAACATGAAACACTATTTCCTCACTAATTTATTCACTAGAAGAGCAAATAAAGCTACAGTTGTAAAGGGCACTGCATTAAGAGATCCCAAAGAGTCTCTTCAACAACATCCACGAGTGCTTCCCTGTGAAGAAAAGTTTATGAAATGTGTTTAAATATTTATGGAATGTTAAAAAATGAGGCATTAACTGGCAAACAACTTAATTAAAATGCTTTCTCGAGTAATTAGGAGCAAATACTTTCCTCTCTGTTTTGCATGCCATTTGTCTTGTTCTCTGTTTGATAAAGCCCGCCTGTCAGTCAAACTTTGCTGCAGGTAATTTTTTAGCTCTGTGGGGAAAATCTTCAAAAATTACATCTGAATTTAAAATATTTTGATTATCATTTTTGTCTAACAAATTCTCCTTTTTACTTCATCTCCTATATGTCCCAGTAAAGCAGCATCCTGGGAATTTAGGGCCTGAAGATGAAATTCTGCATCAAGGCATTACTGAGTTTCCAAAAACGTTCTCCTGAGAACAAACTGAATCAATCCAGAATCAACAAACAGTGCAGTTAATTAATGAGTACACCATAAGGGAGCTTTTTTAAACAATGTTGACTGCTGCTGCCTCAGGACCAATAGCACCAGAAGTTATTGCTGCTTTCAAAGAAGTGATTCTTAGGGCTCCCCCAAGGCGCCTTTTGCTTACATTAGCTATTTACTACAACTTTTCCTCTTATTTGCACCCCAGGGAAAGTATACTTATTTGCTAAATTACTTTTTAAGTGATGCTTCTTCATGCCAGTAGCCTGAGGTATCCGAGGGAAGATGCTCCAGCGTAAACAAGAGCGGAAAGTGAGCTGCTTTCCAGCACAGCACGAGGAGAACCTTTGGGCTGGACACCACCTGAGCTGTGCTTCCAAGCCAAGCTGAACCTGGGAGCCCCAGGGACCCACCTGCGTGGCACCCATGGGTGCAGCCCCTGCAGATCCCCGTGGAGAAGAAAACAGGGAAAGTGAAGGGGGAGAAAACCCAGCAAACGGATTTCCAGCTGCTCTGAAGCAGGGAAGTTGAATCGGTCTTAGGAGAGTGATGCAAGTCACAGTGAGGTCCTGCCTCCAACAATAACCAAACTGAGCTGGATGCTCCAGCTGCAGCCTTCCATGTACAAAATCCCAAACAAAAGAATACTAAAAATGTGACCGTGTTGGGTTTTTTTTAAGGTCGCAGGGCCTACTCGATGGCAGCACAGTGATTATTTTTCTTGGGTGACTTTTGGAATGGCCCTTTCAGGCCAGTGTGTAGGAAAGCAAAAAGTTAGCTCAAGTAGAAGGCTGTGTTTAGCAAACTCCTTTCAGAAGATAAGCTGAGTAGATCATTGTGTCCTTGCAAAACAGCTTTTTCTTATTATAGTTGTGCAATGAGAGTTTAAAAGTACTATTATTAACAAGGGTCAAGCTATCACTGGCCTGAGATAAAGCTGTATTTCTCTGCAACAACATTCAGATGTTGGATCAACTGCTGAAATTGCTTTTTAAAGACCCTGGCTGGTTATTGTCCTTACCCCAGCCACACTCTGAGTTCTTCTGACTGTAACAGCGTCTGTCGTTCACCCAGTTTAAAGCGTCCCGTGGAATGAGAGTGGAGCAATATTAATCTAAACCTGAATGGCAGTGTTATATATCAATGAGGCTGTACAATAATAACTGAGCTGGTATCACTGATTGCATCTTGCTGGGAGGTATTTCCAGCCTCCACACGGGTTTAGTAACGTTTACTTACAAATCACCACTACCACTGATGGGATTCACTGGAGTAATGTAATCCCTAAACGTCAGGAGGGGTCAGTGTTCAGGTTTGCTCCTGCTGGAGCATTTTTGCCAGGTGTCTGTAGGAGCAAGGGAAGCCTGATCACCCGTGGGATGGGGCAAAGCTGGAGAAACCTTTGTGTTTCTGGAGGGGTTTCTCTGCAGAAAAGATCTTGGGCAGCTCGGAAGAGAGAGGATCCTGCAAACCCAGCTTTGTGTCCCAAAGACACAGTGCAACCTGCTGCCAGGAGGGCACATGCCATCTAAACCCCGGCGGCTAAACTTAGGCATTTAATGCTCTTCTGTTGATGCCTGGTTTTGTTAATTCACTGTAGATTCAAAGGGATTTTGCAGCACAGGCACTGTGACAGGGTTTGACCCGGGCAACAGCCATCTGCTGGGAGGGAGAGCCCTCTCACCGCCCAGGCTTGAGCACAGGGTGCCCGAGCCTCGTGCAGCTGAGCCCGAGGACGTGGCCTCCTTGGAGCTCCTCTGGGTGATGCCAGTATTGATCTTCGTTTTAGGATCCAGTTTTCCCAAGCTGACCACCAGAGCAGCTTCGCCCAGGGACTGTGGCCAGAGGTGGGATGTGAGTCAGCCCCAGGCTCTCGGCGCTGGCAGCTTCGGCTCTGGTGAAAGGTTTGCAGAAGTTGCCTTTTCCCTAACATTGTTTTGGGGTCAATTCTGCTTGCTTCAGACTGCAGGACTAACAGGTTTTACCAGTGCAAGTGAGTGTGAATATCAACACACAGACAGTCTCTAGGTAGAAATCCCTGAAACTGCCAAGCATTGTGGTGATTCTGAAAGGTGTGTCTGGGATTCTGGAAGAGGGGTTTGCAAAGCTGGGTCAGTTGGGGATAACATTGCCACAGAGTTTGGGACTTCTGACTTCCATGTAGACCTTTGCTATAATCGTTTGGCAAAAAGAGTTTGGGTGGTGCTTTTGCTGATTAACCATTTCTTTCCTTTTTATTCCGCCCTCGTATGATAGCAGAATGCTGGAGCATTATAGCTGCAAGAGCCCGAGATGCTGTTTGCAAGTCAAACTGTTTCAAAGTAGCCCTAAGGGAAAAAAACCCCAAATATTCCCTTAACCTTCACTCTAATTATATCATTCATTAAAGTACAAGGAACAAAGAGCAGTGTTAATCAAAATTCCCTTCTGTTGGTAGCTTCTCTTTATAGCGTGGTTCATACCAGCAGATGTGTAGTGGAAACATCTTTGTGGAAAGGACAAATGCTTATGAATTGAGATCTATCAACCAGTTGTTTTAAAATATTCAGATAATCCCTCCAGTGTTTTAGTTGCTCTAGATCATTTACCTTCTTCATAGGTCTTTTGTTCCTTCCTATGCTGCAAGTTTCGGAGCAGGGGCTGCTATCCTGAGTTTGTGACCAAGGTGACTATTGCTCTGGGTTTGGAATTTGCTGTGCTTTGGAAAGACTGACTTCAGGCTGTCCACAGGTGATCCCTGGAGACGACCAGAGCACAGGAGCACTCTGCTGTTTAGCAAAAATTTGTACCCGAGTGGACACTTCTCTGGAAATTCAGTGGTTTTTCATGATGACTAAAACAGGATGTTGATCTCAGTTTCTTTACTGTAGAAGTTAGATCTGGAACTCTTTATTGGATTCAGGTTTCACTTTTTCCTTCTGAAATGATAATTTTGTTATAGTTAAGAGCTTTAAAAATCCTAGGAACTTCAGCATTTACTCTGGAGGTGATTTCTGTTTGCTTGCACTGTCACCCACAGAAATGAAAATTGGCTGTCATAAAGCTTTAGAAAACTGCTTAAATGTTTTTAAGCATTATGACACATCTGGGAAAAAACCCCAGAAGTTTGGTATGATATACATTACTAGTCTGACATAGACAGTGATGGTTCTTTTTGTTTTTCCCCTCGGTACTCATGCCACAAGGCCTCCAAGGAATAAGCAAAACGAAGCAGCGAGAGCAATCGGCGTGGGACTGAGGGGCCCCAGGTCTGCTGCGTTGCACGTCTCCCCTGCACAACACCTGCCTACCTTTGCAGGGAAACACGTGCTGTTCGTGGTGAACACGGTGGTGATGGCACTTGCTATTGATGCAACCCTCTGAAGTTGGGGAATTCTAGCCTGCAAACCAGGTTACTGAGGCTCGTATGAAATTCAGGTCACACCTGACACAAGAAAGGCAAAGGAGGCGTCTTCTGGGAAGCTGCACATCCCAGCAGTAAAAGAGAGAGCAAGAACAAGCTCCTTAAGCCGAGTTCTCACAGCTCCCTGGCACAGGAGTGTCAGCTGGTACCGTGAACTCTGTCATCTCCTGTGGCTGTGAGTATAAAGACCATTCGGAGTGAAAAGAGCGCACCGAGCGTGCCAAGCGTAGGGCTGACGGGATGAAAACAGTCTGCTCGGGGAGCAGGGGGCAGGCCATGGGGGCCAAGCACCTTAACCCCACTCCAAGCGTGTCTTTCTCCAGCAGCAGAAGGCAGCTGGAAGCAGGCAGGGTCCCGAGGCAGCTCAGAGCTGCTGCAGTGCCGCGTAGCTCCCATAGCACTGGAGTACGGGCTGGAGCTGCCACAGCTCTTCTCTGATGCTTAACAATTCTTCAATTGATAATCGACTGCAATGATTTCCACTGTTGTGTCTGTGATACCAAACCAGGCAAGGGGTGGGCTGCTACAACAGCAGGAATTCAAGTGAGCTACCTGCTGTGGAGGCAGAAATGACCAGAAGCTTGTTTCAGTGCTTCGCCTTCCAGAGTTCTTCAGGAAATTAGTGTTAGGAAACTAGTGAAAACTCCTTTTATTTTTCCTTCACCTGTACCTGCTTTTCTTAGCGAAAAGTCAAACAATACCTGAATCTACATTTCTAGTTGAAAAATGAAACTAGCAGATCCGTTAATGGTATGTGTGGTGTATGCCCAGCCAGCTTGCTTCTGAAGACACTCTCGTTGCCTGAAAAGAGGTAATTCTCATCCCCTCTGAGTAAAGCCACCAGGAAAATTTGCTGATTTGTAGCAGCCTATTCCATGTTCTGCTGGACCCTGTGTCTTTCACCTCTAAACCTGTCCCTTGCCAAGAAGCAGAGAAAAGAATTAGGTTCTGACAGACTTCCATTTTACTGCAGTGCACAATTCTTGTATAAGATAAGGAACCACACATGTATCTTCCCATCCTAATCCATAAAATGTGCTTCAAGTTTCCAGAAGTCAGTCTGGGAGAAAGGAGAAGCCTTCCAGAAGAATCCCAAGCTCGGGAAAAACTGTTGTGAAGAAAAAATGCTCAAGGTTATCAAGGTACACAACTTACCTTCAGAAACAAGTTCCCCCAGCTTGTTGAATCGCAGGTAAAGGGTTTTTGTTTTAAAGAAGTGAGTCCTGGATTCTCTTTGCATTGATACAGACACTTGTCAGCTCAGCTCCAGCTGAATGAACAGCTCTGCTCTGCTCCTAGTGACACGGGCTACAGAGTGACCTGGCCTTCAGAGTGACCCAGCCTTTCCAGAGGAGGGGTCTGATTCCTTACAGGGAGATTTCTGCACAATTCTGGCAGATCCTTCCTTACTGATGCAAGTCTGATGGCATCCTAAAAAAAAACAAACAAAAAAAATCCCCATGTTTCCAAGTCCTACACAAGTTGTAACTATTTTTTTTATTCCTCTGAGCTTGTCATTGAAATAAGGTCTCCAGTGGGGAACTATTTTCTATGAAGCTAAGTGCATAAGGGTTGCAATCACTGGCTCAGGTTCTGATTTTTTTGCTACTTTAAATGCATTTAAGTTAAGGATAATACTTTCTTCTTACACTCATACTGTGGAAAAACAACTGAGGGGCTTGCTTATTGCTAGATCTCATGGGAGGAACATGCAGTAAGCCTTGTATACTCTGGTTTTATTTAATTTATTTTCATTTATCACTTCTGGTTTCATGTTTCCTTTATGCTCTGCCTCATTCTGCTTGGAGCCTTACGTAAAAAAAACCAAAACACTTCAGCTTTCAAAAATCAACAGCAAGCCTCAAATACCCAGTCCTAGAAGGATTTTGGAAAATAAATATGACCTAATTTGCAATGTGACGATGGAGGTAAAAGCACCAGTTGCGTTCGGTAATTGCCAGCAGTCAACGTTATTGCACGCAGAAAATTGACTGGAACACCCAATGTAAATTATTGATGTGCTCATATTGACTTCCTCCGACTTTGATGGATAGAAAATGTGACACTATTGTAATATGCATATTGTATTAATAACACGACTAATCAAAGATAATTTTTAACAAACTCTGACATAAGGCCTTAAATTATGGATGGGGAACAGTTTAGAGACGGTTAGTGCATTAGTTGAATGTGTTCATTTCACTGACCATTTGGTCCGGTCCCATCTGCCACAAGTTCTCCTCCTCCTCCTCCTCCTCCTCCTCTCCCCGGTACCAGTTCAGGTGCATTGGGAGCAGCTGGGATATGAGTTCTCTGTGGAGAAATAAGATATCACCATGACTCGCCAATGCTCCCTGCAGCTCCAGGCTCCCCAGCAGCCTCTTCAACAATAGGACAAGGCCCTTCTCAGTTCCAGGTCTAATAATTTAATCTCATAAAACAATGTAACTTAGTCCCTGGGAGAGCTCTGCCTTATCAATAAAAAATGCAGGCGTGCAATTGGCGCTGTCGCAGTGACAACCCTCGTGTCGTTTCTCTTTGCTCTGTCAGAAGCTTCTGGAACAACCTTACTGAAGACAGGTGTATTGCAGGGAATAATGCGGCCGTTGGAGCTGCTTGGCTCATGGCATGGACATGGGGCAGGGGTCGGTGTGAGAGACAAGGAGTTAGCACATGGAAAGAGCTCTGCTGGTTCATTCTGTAGCTTGGCAATGCTAAAAGAAAAATAAGTATGGATTGCAAAACAAGAAGTGCTCTCTTTTGATCCATCTCTGCAGTTAAATGCAGTAATAACAAATAAAAACTCCCTGGGAAAAGGAGCTGACCTCATCCTGGCTCCAGCCTCCTATTGGGAGCTGTCAGAGCCAGAAGGTCTCCCCTGAGCCCCCTTCTCTCCAGGCTGAACAAGCCCAGGTCCCTCAGCTGCTCCTCACCAGAGCTGTGCTCTCTGCTTGACATGAGCATCGTTCAGCAATCTGCTGGACACTGAACCAGGACCTTGTGTAATGTGGTCAAAGAGCCAAACCAAGTGGCTTCTCGTGACTTCCGTGTGGGCTTTGTGGTATAAAGTGGCCATCTCTGGCACGCGGAGTTTTGCAGCCCCTCTCCATTTCCACAGATGCTTTCAGTTAGAAGATGTCTTTTGTTATTAACCCTGGAGAGGAATGTCAAGGAGCAGCAAATGGTTGGAAGCTTAAAGAAAACATTTCCTGAGGGCAGGCATCTTCTGAAAGAAAATACCCTTTATGGCCAGCCTTCACTGGGGGGGTGGGAAATGATGCTTGTTAGCAGACAGCTTAGTAGACCTTCCAGACCTCCTCTTCCACCCTGCTGATCCTCTGCTGTGTGCTTTGAAAATGTCTACGTTTTCTGAGCTCTTTTTTACCCTAGGCAAGTCCTCTTTATGCTGGAAGACTTGCCATAGAATCATTGAATTGTCAGGGTTGGAAGGGACCTCAAAGACCATCCAGTTCCAACCCCCCTGCCATGGCAGGGACCCCTCCCACTAGAGCAGGGTGCTCACAGCCCCAGCCAGCCTGGGCTTAAACACTTCCAAGGATGGGGCTTCCACCACCTCTCTGGGCAGCCTGTGCCAGGGTCTCACCACCCTCACGGTGAAGAAGTTCTTCCTACTGTCCAACCTGAATCGACCTGTCTCTAGTTTTAATCCATTCCCATGGTCCCACATGGTCTTCCAGACCGGAGCAGTTTGCCCACCTAAGCAGGACTCTGGGTCTCTCTGCCTCAGTTAACACAGAGCACGCTGAACGGGCTTCAGTATCTGCCAGCAGTAATCACGGCGTGAGTCAGAGGATGAAGTCAGCCTCCGAGTGAACAAAAAGATGTGTCAAAGAACTCTTTGATTAACGTTGCCAAAAGCGTCCTCATTTCTGAGTTCCCATGAGCAGGGAGCGTGCGATTCCGCTTGCTCTTCCTGGAGGCAGCCCGTGACCGCCGGCCCCGCCAACACGCAGCGGGGCAGGTCTGGAAAAGCAGAGGGATTTCAGGAAGTGTTCACGCGGTGAGCCACCGTTTACTGTAACAACGCTGACCCGGGAGCCAGGGGTGAGAAAGTGTCTGGATTTGCCACATGGCTCCAGGGACTCAGGGCAATGTTTCTGTCTGCATCCTCAGCTCTCTTCAAAACACTCCGTTATTTCACCTACTGCTTCCAAAGCATTTGAAGATAGGAAGGAGCTGCCTGGTTGGTTTTTTTTTGGTCAGTAGAAGTGCAAACTGGAAAGGAAGCCAAGATGTTTTTTGTTTGTTTTGCTTGGTTCACTCACGTGATGCTTAATGATGGAGCATTTGCCCGAGGAACGGTTTCTTTTGCAGTGCATCATGAAATACTGGGGTACGAGATTCTGTTACTGCAACCCCAAGTTACTAATTTGGTTATATGAAACCCAGCTCTCCCAAGCTTGCCCCAGAACTATGTAACGACTTGCAGCGCTCACGCTTGCGCTGGGATCTTTACGTTAGCAAATAAATCTGGGGAAATAAATGTCTCCATTTGTCTGCCTTGCAGGGATGTTCCTGAGGAGGCAGCTGCACGCTGTTCCCTTTCACTGTGCTGTTGTGGGTTTAACCAGCTTGGCTTCCCTTCCAGCCGTGCTGCAGGACAGGAGGGCTCCGTTTCAGTGGTAAAAAGTGTTTCTTTTTAGCCAAAACAAATAAATGTGTCGGCTCCACCACAGAAGCTGCAAGGCTCTGTTGACAGTAGGACAGACTATAAAAGCACCCCACCCACAGTCGCTCATCGCAGCTTTGCTTCTGGCTTCCACCCCTGAAAGCACCTTGTAAGACCAAGGTGGGTTTTATGGTGTTAGGCTTTCTGGAAGTGCTAAAAACCCATTTGCAAAGTTTTTTTTTTTGTTTCCCAGCAATAATAAACAGGAGTGATCAATGTGCATCACGTGGATATCGGATCTCCAGGGACAGCCGGAATTAATCGCTCAGCTAAACCCAACACTAAAATAGAACCCAGGAATTCGACACTCAGACAAATAAAATCATTGGGAAGTCTTGAAGCAGATGATGAGATTCATGCAGCGTATAAATTATGTATCCCATGTATAGATGATGCTGCAGACTTTTGTGTGGAAACCAGCAGAAAAATGTCAGAAATACCTTAGATGAAGCAGCAATGTGAATTCAGTTTTAAACTCTTTGAAGCTCAACAAATTTGGAGATGTGCCTCAGGAATCCCTCCTTTAGGAGAAGTTTCACTGGCCGATCCCATGAGACAGATAAAGCAAGCAAGAGCTGTGAGCAGCTGAGAATGTTGTATGTGGCTTTCTTTAGAGACCAGCTAAGGTGACTGAAACAAGTTGATTCACAAAAAGGAGGTTAATAATAAATCCTATTAATAATAATCATTAGGTTAATAATAATCCTATAAATCCTATTTTCAAGTAATTGCTTGGCCGGCTCTGGGGGAGGGCAGACCTTGGGGAAAAGCTTACACAGCTGCAAACACAGGTCTACCTGCTGCACAGCTCATCTCTTGCTTTTGCCAAGTAACACGCCTTTCTCTCACCTATCAGTCTAGCTAGTTTAGGTTTAAACATCTCACTTTTGGTGGCTTAGGTTAAAAGCTGTGAGTCCCACCCTCAGCGAAGCTGTGCTGCCAACTGCAGCTAAATAAACGCTCTGGCTAAAATCTCCAGAGTGTTTGCAATATCTAGGCTTCTTTCCTGGTTTTTCTGCTCACCAAAATAACAGCTGTACCTGGCACCCTGCAAATACCTTGGGCTTTATGTGTATATATATGTATATATATGTATATATTTCCCACTTTGCATCTAACTGCCATTACTGGTAGTAGGAGATGTACATGGGTACTGAGAGCAGAATATACCCCAGTTTCAAGTACCTGAATTAGCTTTACTTTGCATGGAAATATGATTAGTTGTAATGAGAATTCAGGATTCAATGAAGGTGAGGTAGCTTAATGGTGAGAATTTAGTGCACTTTTACAATCTGATTATCTTAAAATGTCTCAACTTATAGGTTTTGCAGGCTGACATAATGGACCTTATTCAATAAGTTTGCTTAATCAGGTGTTACTTGTGGAGAAATATTGCCCTTCTAAAACTAAAAGATTATGTTTCCATGAAGTTTCCCCTCCTTTTTCAAGCTGTGGCAGAGCTACTTTAAAAAAACCCTAACCAAACAAACCAGAGGAAAAATACAAACATGTAACTGGAAAAAAATATGAAAACATTGTCAGTCTTCTTCTGCAGTAACTGTACAAAGGCTTAAATCCTGTAGACCACCCTCAAACACTCAAACTGATTGAAATTTTGTTCTGGCAAGTAGGAAAGGTCACATCTTGACCAAGAGGTACTTTTTACTGATGGACATGGGAGACTGGCAGTGCCATTTCAGCCTGGCGATTCTCAGCCTGCGTGGCAGAAAGAAGAACAAGGCTGGGACTGAAATGATCAGACCATTGGAATCCAGTGTACATCCAAGAAGTCTGGGAGAAGCTGAGAAGGGAGCGTTTGTGGTGAGTGCTTTGAGTGCAGCGCCGAGCACCATGTGGCAATGGGACAGAAATAGTGATGACTCTTTGTGCTTGAAAGGGTGTAGGGCTCTTTTGGATCCTGATGCAGAGGTCATTCCTTATTCATGTCTGGAGAAGTTGCTGGAGCTGTTCTGCCCTCGCTGAAGAGCAGAAGAGCATCGCTGGGAGATGAGCATCATCCCCGTCTTTTAATTTCCTTTACTTGATGCCTCGACTGTTCCTTTGTCTCTGCACGTTTGCTGAGAACTCCCTTCTAGCCTTGCAAATGGTGGCCAGCAGAGAGGACAGTTTGGGTGATGCTCTGGGTACCAGTATGATATTGTCCATTTTGAAGTCTGCCATAGCCTGTGACCCTCCCTGGATGCTCAGTCTGCACGGCCCCCGTGCCCTACGCACATATAGACATGTATATAGTTTTGAAAACGAGAGCTTTTAGCGATTGGCTCGGCTGGCACCATCCTTAACAAGCTTGTTTTAGTCTATTACTTCAAATTAATTTTTTAAGCCTAGAGCATTAGAGAGTATGTCTGCTGGGGCTCCAGTTGGAAAGCCAAGTCTGAGGGCTAGACTATGAGCTAAAAACAGCACATAAGGGAAGAAAATAGCCTAAAGGAAACATACTGCTGTTGGAATTGCAGGCGAGAGGTGGGAGGTGACCAGTTGAAACAACCCTTGTTTGAAAAAAAAAAAAAGAAGGAATCAAAACTGGGAAAAAGGTTCAAAGGTTCAGATCCTCTTTACTATCCCAAAGACTGAGGCTTTGCCAGCTTTAGCCTATCGTCCCCATTTTCCTTAGCACGGTGGCTGGCTTTTGAGAAGCACTGCTAAAAAAAAAAGTTGCAAATGCTTTAGGGGTTGCACCCTGCCCACTGGCAGCTCTGCGCTGGGGAGGGGGGCAGGGGATGCTGCGGTGGCTTCTTCAGCACTCCTCTGGTACACCTCGTACCAGGGAAGTGATGTCTAGGGGACAGCTTTGTGCACTCACTAAACTCTGCCAGATACACTCTGAGTTCCCAGAACATTCCCAGAAGGGGAGAAGCTTTATTTTTGAGATAGAAAAGAATAACAAAGCAGATGTGTCAGCCAGGGGATTGTTGTAAAAGCTCTCAGTTTGCATGTGCTGGATTCTTTTCCTTTTCCTTCTGATTTCTGGACTTTGACACCTCACTTCTTAGTCGATTTCTGCAAAGCAAATTATTATTTCTGAGCTGCTTCTGTAGCTCCAAGATCTGGATCTTAAAGGAAACGCCATCTAATACCATGAGGCTTGTGCTATCCTTGAGAAACAGCAAAGCTGAGTTTCAAAGTCTGTCCAGAACTGATAGCTCTGACTGTAGTCAAACCCTAAGACTCTTCAAGGAGCTCCCTCATCTTAGTCGGGTGCAAGCAGAGCAGGTAGTGAGAGACATCCCTAAATGAGGTCCTTCTAACTGAAATATTCATTTATGTCAATGGAGATGCTGTCGTTGCCTCAGACTCGGATGGTACTTGATGCCCATTCCAACTCCTTGTGCTTGTTTTGTGGATATTGAATAAAAGCAGCTTCAATACCCTCACCTGCCAAACACCAGCCTGAGCCTCAGTGGACCCCAGGGACAAACAGGAATGGCTGCGTTGATTTGGTTCATGTGGACATGCCCTCCCCCCCCAAGACTGTGTCTGAGCAGTGACTGTGAGTTGTGATTTTTGGACTTAATATGCAGCTAAAATGTTGTCAATACAACTTCAGCCTTCACCTGTGCCCTGGTTTCACTGGGACAGAATCCTGGGCCAATCATGGATGTGAGCAGGTTGGAGTCAGCCAGGGCAGCTGCTCTGAGTTGGCTCCAGGTGCTCCCAGCACCAGTAACATCACACCCAGTATAAAAGGGGGAAGTTTGCTGAGAGTGGAGGCTCCTGTTTGAGTTCCTGCTGCAGCTCCTCTGCTCCAATTCCTTCTCTCAGCCCTGGGGACATTTCCTGCACGCTCGCTGGGGTGAGTATGCCTTTAGATGCTTTATATTGGTGTCAGTCTGGCTGTTTTGTTAAATCTGGTTCCCTTTCTACCTGTGGGTCTCCTCTGCTTTTCCTGCTGGGGAGGGGTCACTGGGTGATAGAGCCCTGCTCCAGTTCAGCCCCAGATACGAGCTAAACATAAACAACCTGGAAACGGGTGCCTGTGTTCCTATGCCTTGCACTGCAGAACCTCTAGCTCTCCAGGATCTGGCTGGATCTGAGATCTCCTACTTTCTGATTTTTATCTGCACCCTTATGCTAAACTTGTGTTCCCATCTGTAAGGAATTTCCCATTAATGTAGGTAATGCACATCGTGTATGTCATCCTTACCAGGTCAAAAACACTAACTTAGACTAAACAACAGTAAGTTCCTTGATGCAAGGAGGAACCCATGTAGTCAAAAACTAAAGATGAAATTGGGCACTATTGAAATGACCAGAAACTGGTAAGATTTCTAGCCTAAGCTGACAAAGACAGCCTCTTAGAAAAGCAACATGAGAAGCTGCATCCATCCTGTGCTGTATAACCCTTGGTGGGGGAAGCAGAGCAGCTTTGCACCAGCCCTGAGTAGGTGTGCACAGAGGTGCTGTATGGACAGACACTTCAGATGGGTGCTCCTCCTTCTACCAAGGGTAAAAAGGGAATCAGACAAATAGTTTTGTGTCCGTGGAGTGATCTCCACATTGAATTCCTTCTCTACCAACGGGATGTGTTTAAAGCAGGTTAGAAACTTTTTTTTTTTCCTAAAGCAGTTGAAGAAAAAAGTGCTGAAAATTGCCACTAGATCTGGTTTTTAATTGTGTTTAACAGCGTAATTGCTGCTAAACCTTCTCTCTCTCTCTGTGTACCCCCAGAAAAGAAGTACATTTGAGGATACAAAATGTCACTGAAACACTGAGGGGGGGAAAAAAAAATATTTCCAACTGCTCTGTTGCTAGCATTGTATGGCTACAGCAAAAACACATACTAGTGAGTTGGAATCATATCATCCTGAGCATCTGCACTACTCCTCCTTGGAGAGCGCATACTAATCATCTCTCTTCATGGTCAGTAACCACATAAGGACAACACCAGACGATGCCAGTGGTTTTGGTCCTGTAGCATTTATATGCTTTCCTGCAAAGAGAGTCATGCCAGATAATATTCGTCAACCTTGTCTTTGGTCTTCTCTCTTGATTGAGGCAGATGTTTATTTTCCATCTGCACTATATGTCAGTGCAACTGCAGCCTTCAGCTGGCAAAGGGTGCCGGTAATATTATGAGGCCATCGCATAAGCTGCTGGAAAGATTACTCCTGTGAATAAAATCAGTTTATGGCTAAAAACATTTATTCTTCATTTTGATAAGCCCTTAACAAATGAAAATTTGCTTCCTTACGCTTTTGCCAAGCATAGGACCATGTTTATTCCTAGCTATATGGGTCACGAAGGATTCCCAGCTGTTAGATGGAGTCAGTTGTGCATTGCTGCACTCAACAACATCTGTTTCACAAAAACAGTATCCAGCTTTTAGCGCTCAAATGGAGGTTATACCATATGCCAGCAGACCACTTAGTTTTTACCTTGGGAACCAACTTTACACTAGTCAAGGTAACAGAGGAAGTACTGAGTATTTAAATGCTACCAGGCTTCAGTCACATCTTCATGTGCTCTTGTCATTTCCAACTATATATAGTAAAATTAGTTCCAAGCATATACCGCAAGCTGTTCCTCTGTTTAATTATTAACTGGAAGAAAGTTTGTTTGCAAAACAGTTGAAATGTTTTTTGTGATAGACTCTGATGTTGAAAGTGGTGCCATAAGATGCTTCCGCAAATACAGAACCTTGTTAAAATGTCAAATAATATCAGCTATCAAGAAAGGCAGATCGGGTTGAATGCCCTTTAACTACTGAGCAGGATGTTACAAAGCCACGCGACCGCGGCGCTCGGCAGAGCCTCGCAAGCCGTTCGCAGTGTCTGGCGGCGCTGCGCCACCAGGATGGCTTCGATTATGATTTATGCTGTTCTACCAACTGCTGCCTTTCCTCGCCTCTGCTTTTAATCGCTTAATGGCTCTCTGGAAATAAAGTTTTAAAAATACGTGTCTTTGACAGCAAGAGATGAATTGGAGGGAAGGGAAATGCCTCTGATCGGTGAATGATTCTCGAAGGAGAATACTCAAGAATTTTATGCCCTTCCTGGTGGCAGGAGGACAGCTCTTGCTGGTAACGTTGCATGGTATTATACTGAACTCGGTGATGTAGTAAAGCAGATCTGTTTGCTGGTGATTGCAAAATACATTCTTTAATGCCCAGCAAGATGTCTTCGATTGCACACGGGTGAACTTTGGTGTGTACTCCAGAACAGTCACAGGATTCACATTATAGTGGGTTATCCCAAGCCACATCACTGAAAATGTGGATTATGATGAAGTGCACAAGTTGGATTCTGTTAGCACAGATAAAACTCTACTTGTACACAGTTCAAGTAACTGCAGTGGAATTATTCTTCATTGAAATGATGCAGGAAGCCAGTCATGATACTATAGACCAGTTTGCACTAAATCCCATCCTTAGTGTGTAAAACTGAAGAATAATGTGAGTCAAGCTGCACTAAGTAATTGTTTATATTTATTTCCCTACTGTTACATGGCCAGGTAACAGGTTAATGTCACCTATTAATATTAAATTATTAATAATCTATTTGGATTCTGTCCTGACAAGTCCCAGGGAAGCAGTAATAAATTCACTCGGCCCATTGTAACTCTTCTGTGAGCATTGCTTGTACATCGTACAAGTTGTATCTGGCTTAGACTGTCTCTTTACTTACCTTCTGAGTTTGACTATGGCCATGCCTCAGGTCCTTCTTGTTCTCCTCTGACGCAGGATCTAGATCAGCATCCCTCTTTCCTGGCTGGCTGCCATCGTAGACTCTTGCTTTATAGCTTTCATCCTAAAATGCACCTTATTTTCCTAAGAAGGTGGGAATGTTAGTGCTTCTGTTTTTCAGCCTTCAGAGATTCCTCAGTTACTGGGAAATCTTCCCTTCTATTCATTATTGTTTGGCATCCAGCTCTGTTTTGAAGTGTTGGCCCCTGCTCCACTTGGGAAGCATGAGGATTCGTGGGAATGATAATAATATCAAGATGGTTAGGGTGCTGGGAATATTTGCTGTTCCAGATCAAACAGCAAGGAACGTCCCCTCCTCGATCCACAACCTCATCACAGGATTATTTTTCGACTGTTTGTCATCTAGGCTTTTCATTATGATGTTGTGCTTCTGCTTCATGCCCTTTCCACCTCTCCCCCAGTTAGGACTCTCCACTGGCTTTATGTAAGCTCTCCCTAAGCTGACAACTTTGAGCTTTTCTGAACAAAATATACTAAAAAACAAGCTGGTTTTCCAGGTGGGTTTTCCCAAGCTCTCGCAGCTCTCGTTAGAGTCAAGTTTTTACAGTTACATCTGTGCAAACAGTGAAAACAAATACAGTGTAATGGCACGGAGCTGGGGGAAGTTAAGTGCACCTCTCCACCTGCCAAGGCCCAGATGTGGGAAATAACATGGCACAAAGACCCCCCAAATATTGGGACAGAGCAAAAATCATTGCTAGAAAAGGCTTTGGTGCTATGTTAGTTTAATTTCTTAAAGCGTAATGTTTTCTGCAGCCATTGTTTTTGCTGTTCCTGCTGTAAGCAGCTGTACTGAACAGGAGGTGAGATTTATAACATCACTACGACCAGAAATGAGCAAAAATGTTTGCCGTGAGGAATGCCCATCAGTGAGGGAGACCACATAGAGATGTTTGTATCGATTAACAGAGATAGATCAGATGTGGACCCAACAGCAGGATTTACTGGGTATGTATTAAGAACGAGAAAGAAAAGTCTTCTCTGAAGTGTCTGCGATTTCTTAACCTCCCTACAGCCTCACAAATGAGGCCAGTAACCTCCCACTGAATCTCCTTCTCTTCGTAAATCCTCTTATTTAATGTCACCGAGTGATGCTGTGTGTCACACAAAGGCAGTGCTGTTTCTTGGAGCTGTTTTCTTAAAGAGAAATCCCCTGCCAGCGCTGGGCACTCGTGCCTACCAGCCAGGCACCAACTGACATTGGTTAGTGATGGTGAAAGGCTGGAAAGCTTCCAAGATGTACTGGACTTGGTGTATCCTGTAGTGGATCAGGCCACAGTTCTCCTGTATGCAATATCTGATTTTTTTTAATAATAAATATGACACTGAAGCGTGCACAGCAACACTGCTGCATATACCCACTTTTGTGCAGTCTTGAGGACTTGTGCAATCTTATGGGCTTCATGGGCTGGACACACCAGTCACACCTTTCCATTTAAACAGCCTTCTTTACACCCATGTATATATTCTATGATATTCTTCAGACATGAGCTCTATGATTTAGACTTTAGGGATTTGCCCTCAACTGGAGGGGAGTTGAATCTATTTAATCCCTGTTCACAGAGGAAGCCTTTCTCTGTTCTTCTGATCACCATTTTCACACTTCCTCCTGTATCCTTCCCGATACGGAGGGGACTGGTGCTGCAGGAGTCGTGGGACACCAGGAATAATAATCTTTCTGGTTTATTTTTGATTCCTTTCCCAATAATTTCTAACAATCTGTTTAGGGTGGTTTTTTTATTGCCTCTGAGTTTTGAGCTGACATTTTCATACCCGCAGCGAGTCAAGATGTCTTTGAGTGGTAATAAGTAAATTAGAGCACATCACTCTATGCGACTCTTTTACAACTGGTTTTGCTCTCTGTGTTATTTGGCACTTATGGATGTCACATTTCCTATATTATTCTTAGTCATTCAGTCCCATGAGATCCTTTTGTAACTCTGTTTCCTACCATGAATGTTTTTGAGTCTGCAGCTTTGCCATCCTCAACATAAAGGACGTGTGATCTCAAAGTTTGGATGTCTGCAGTGACTGATCACTGTATCTGGGGTTGGCTTCTTCAGGGGTGAATGGAGAGGAGGAGACTGTATCTGCCCTGGTTTAGATATCTGCTTTATGATGGGATGGATCACAGCCTGGAGGAGCATCCCTCTCTGCTGCTATCACAAGGGTCAGGGCACGTAGAGTCTCTGCTGTAGACACCTTAATGTGGTTGCATGACTCCCACTCGGAGCACACTGTCACTCTTTCTGAGTTGAAAAAACTTCATTAACAAAAGCGGTTGAAGGAGAACATCCAGTGCATGGAAATCTGTTCTGTACCTCTAGCTCGCTGATTTGAATGCAGGCTGAGAGCGCTCACGGTCTGACAGCTGTTCAGTGACCTACGTGACATGCTTTGAGTCTTCAGGTTTTTGGGTTTGCAAAGGCCTAAAAAAATAACCACCTTTTTGCCATCCACCTGCTCTGGGGCCACTGCCTGCGTGCTCGGGGTGTCTGCTCGCGCATGGCAAACGTGCTGTACTTATACCTCCTTGAAAACAAGCTCCTCAGGTAATTATTATGCCAAATGCAAGAATAAGGGGAAGAATACAAATCTACCTGGTCTTGACAGCAAACTGTATTGTCTAGAGCTTGCACCAACCAGCAGAGTACCAGCCAGGATAGCAGCACGCAGGGACTTCCTCAACATGGATTTGCACTCAAGCCCTCTACTGCCTTGATATAATTTTTTCAATGCCAACTAAGACCTTTGTCCTAATTTTGAAAATAATTCATGGTTTAGCCCCCAGTTGCATCAAATTTGCATCTGTGAATCCTGCTGACAGCTAAGCTCTTCGGAGACTACGCTGACCACGAAGCTAAGAGCGAAGCTGGGGATGCAGTGTTCTCTGCTCGGAGCATCTGGCTCAGGAACAACAGCCCAGAGGAAAACAGCTTTAGGAAATGTTGCAAAAGCCACGAGAAAGCCTTTCAGCCCTAGAAATCACAGTGCACAATTTGAACACCTTCCTTTCTCTCCCTCTCCAGTTCTTATCTGAGAAATCCACACCCCAACAGAGTTTTGGCTTTAAATGTACTGGAGATTCCCTGAATCCTGCTGTGAGCTTTGCTATGGCAAATGCCTTCAGAGAGTGCCAGGACTTCTGGCAGTGGAGTAAAACCCTGGGATGTACAGAAGAAATATTGTTGTGCTTATGCACCAGTACAGGTGATGGGCTGACCTGCTGGGAAGCAGCTCTGTGGAGAAGGACCTGGGAGTCCTGGGGGATAAGCTCACCATGAGTCAGTGATGTGCCCTTGGGGCCAAGAAGGCCAATGGTCTCCTGGGGCACATTCAGAGTGCACCCAGCAGCTCAAGGTTGGCCCTCCTCTGCCCTAGTGAGGAAGCCTCTAGAGTATTGGGTCCAGTGCTGGTGTCTCCAGTTCGAGAGACAGGGAACTACTGTGGAGAGTCCAGTGGAGGCTCTGAAGATGCTGAGGGGCTGGAGCATCTCTGTGCCAGGACAGGCTGAGAGCCCTGGGGCTGTGCAGCTGGGGAAGAGCAGCCTGAGAGGGGAGCTGAGCAATGCTGAGCAAGAGATAAAGGACCCTGGTGGCAAGAGGATTGAGCCAGACTGGGGTAGCACCAGATGATCTCCAGAGGTCTCTTCCAACCCCAGCCATGCTGGGATTCTATGGTTCCAAGGACTGTAGCCATACAGTGGGCAGGGGGTGGAAATGCACCAGGATCTATAGGCTGAAGCAATGTGAGAGAAGATGAAGGGAAGTGCCAGGCAAGTTGGTCAGCTGTTTTTTTGGGGGTTTTTTTTATGCCAAGGAACATGCCAGCCCCTAGTGCTCCAGGTTACTGGGGAAGACCACAGACTCGCTGCCTACTGAAGATATTTACATTATCCTCTGTTCAGTTTACAGGAGATGTTACTATGTGCCTGGCATGACTGGAAACCAGTAAAATGATTAAAAATGCAACTTTCCTTAAAACATTCATAGAAAATCTGTATCTACCTAGCTGAATGACTAAATGACTTTGACTTTTGGAGGATTACATAACTATACAGTTTCCATATACAACACTAAGGAGAGTGCCTGCAGGTCTGGCTAGGCCCCCCCCCCCCCCGCCCAAGTGTTAATAAATGAATAGTATTTGTTTGGTATATCTGGGAAACAAACATACAGAGTTACACAAGTGATACTAGACAAGTTACAGAATGCTTGCAGTATCATGATGAAATGTTTTGATTACAAAAGTATTTGTAACATACAGAGAGTGTCATTAAACCTGTTCATACCACACTCTCAGACTCCCTGGGGATGCCAGGAGGATCCAGGAGCTGGTTTCTTTAGGCAGGGAGACTTCACAGGTGCTCAGAATTGGATCAGTTTTGTCTCGAGACTGCAGCTGTTGACTAAGGAGAAGAAAAGTCTCTCAAACCCTCATTGTTGGTGTTGACCCGTTCGCCAAAGGTGCCCAACCCTTCTGTGACCGCAGAGACACACGAGCAGTGGATGTGAAGCCTGTAACAGCTGCAGGGGTAGATCCCACAGAGCAAAGGTAGGAAGGAGGAGGTGGCTGGCGAGGGACACTCCAGAAATCTGTGTAAGAAAAACATTTCCAACCATAAGCTTAAAATAATGATGCTGTTCATCAGGCATTCCAGCCAATAGCTCACGCTCTGTCCCATTGCATCATCCACTTGCATCCCACTGGTAATGACTTGTTCTTTGAATTGCAATTAACCTATTTAAGACCAATTAAGAAACAGATCTTGAATAGGCCTGCAGTATTACAGCTCAGTACTCACAGAAGATGACAATGATGTTTTAATTAAATATGGGAGCAAAAGGTCTCAAACTGAAGCTTACAGCTAACTAAGCAGCAGTCATTTGGTTACTGAACAGGCAAGGAGCTTTATGGTCTCCTTCCACATGGTTCATCCTCCATAGCTCTCAAGTTTGCTTAAGGCTAAATAGCTTTCCTAATCTCTTATTGCGCAGGAGAAGAGCCTCCCGCCCCCGTTTTCCACATCTCGGCTCGGTATGTTTCAACAAACTACGCTAATCCCTTGGTTTTTGCAGGGCAAGGGTATTGCTGATAAAGTGATTTCATTTAGGCAAATTAACTCCGTTAGTTACATGAAAGATTGAACACTGTTATCTTATGCCGGTGTGTGCAAAGTCTCCTAAGTGCAAAATACACATCAAGGGCCAATTTCACATGAAAAACTCCTGATAGCATAAGAGCTGGTTAATATTTCTGAATTATTAAGTCTGACAGCGTAATCATGCTTTTTTGTTGTTTAGGCTGTTGCTACCAGATGTTTAATGCACAGTAAAATGTGATAGTTTAATAGGACGTGTTTTAAGGAAGTGCAATTTTGGAAAATGAAGAAACTACTTAGGGTAATTTAAAGCATAAAAACAGATGCTGGAACTTGGAGCTGCTGTAGTTTCCAATAAAGTGGAAGCCTTCCCTTAGAAACCCTTGGATATTCTTCGTTTGCTCTCCTCTCCTGGATGCTGAGCGGGCTGGGCTGGCTGTGGCCGGTGTAGGTTGGGAAGTCAGGTCTGAGTGTTGCTGTCACTTGGTTATAGTCACTGCTCAGGTGAAGGAGGGATGGCTCCTGCTGCCTTAGGGCTGGTTGTTCTGCCTCTGCTGGTTCTTCAGCACATGACCACCACAGGGCTCCATTAAAACACCGACTGCAGCATTCTTCCTAGTGCAGGGTTGGATTCGAAGTCTTGCAGGTATTTTAGGGACACCAGGTTTTAGTGGGGGTGATGGGACAAGAGGGCCTCAAGTTGCACCAGGAAAGGTTTAGGTTGGATATTGGGAAAAATTTTAATCCCTCCAGGGTTGTCCCAGGCTGCCTAGGGCAGTGGTGGAGTCCCCGTGATCTCTGCAGAGGTTTCCAAGCTGTGGTGCTGAGGGACATGGGGTGTCCTGGAAGTGCTGGGGGAACAGTGATGTTCAATGACCTTAAAGACCTTTTCCAACTAAAATGATTCTGATTCCATGATTACTTGCTCAGCACTGTTTCCCAGAGCATACCAAAGATTCAGGATCAGATCCTGGCCATAAGATTGCCCCACTCTCTCATTTCAAATTAAAATAAGCTTCTCTTTCATTGCACAATCTGCTAATATGTTTTTGTAAACAGATGTGTAGTAGACAGCTGTTTTGTTTAACAACCAACTGAGAAAACCAGGCTCCTCCATGTAGTAAATAAACAGATGAAATGTTAGATATAGCATCGCTTCTTTCAGAATTACCAGCCTGGAAATACTGGTGGGGACACAACTCCTTGTGTCTTCTTTAGCAGTTCACATTCCTCTTCTGGAAAACAGGGCAATGCCTCTGTTGCCAGCACATGGGAATGAAAACCATAAGCCATCCACTCCGTATATCCCTAGTTTAGCTTCTACAAATACAAGTAAAAACAAACAAATTTGGAGAGCCTTGGTGCAAACCTGCACTAATGTGCTACTTGTAAACATGGATTACAGCAGGAAGTACAAATAATATTGTCCTCATCTGAGCCAAGAACACCCACCCCCCCAAATTCCTACTGACTCGCCACAGGATTGCAAGAGTTTTTCCTGCTTCAAGTCTCTTAGTACAGGCTTGTCAGGGCTTCTGAGAATTTTTGTTCCCATGAATTCAAATTGCAAATGATCCCAAATGAATTCAAAATTAAAAATTCAAATGCGTTTTCAGTATATTTGGGAAATTCTCTTTTGACCTTCTCCTGGGGGGTGGACTTAAAAGAAAAATCTATTTCTGTATGGCTGAATATCACTTATCCAGGGCTAGTGTATTAAGGAAAAATTCTTGTAATGCATGGATTCTTTTTTTTTTTGAGGAAAAAAAATTAACCTCCTAAATCTCAGCATAAGCTCCATGCAAACCAACGGGCTACGATAGAAACCACCCTCAGGAGGAAGGACCACTAAAAATACCCTGAAACTCAAGTTGTGATGATTCCTTTGCCTGGAGAAGCACGGCTGTGTACCAGAAATGTTCTCTGCAGCTTCCCTAACCCCGGCTGTACTTTTCAAGGATACAGACGACTCTGGTGAGCCAGGCTGGCTCTGCAGAGCACTTTGTTCATCCCCCAAGAGATCTGCTGCTCGAGGACTCGGTGTCAAGATAACTTACCTTGCTTCGCTTGCTATGCCTCGGGAGACTGAAAGAACTCCTGCTCCCAAGAGATTTTGTAAGAGATGTGTTTTTCAGAAGTCTGTTTAAAGTCAGGTGGTTTTCTCCGTTTCCCTGCAAGAGGACTGTTCCTGACAGTATTTATTTATTTCCAGAAGGTTTGGGTCACTGTGCCTACTGTATTGATCATACAGGCAGATCCTGCTCTTGGTTTGCCAGAGTAAATGAAATCCCTCCAGATTTAAAGCAGCGTGGCGATGTTCAGAAGACAGCCTACGATTTTTGTTGCATGTGAAGCTGGTTTTCTCCTCTTTGCTCAGAGATACACATCTGGGGGACCGTGAGGGTTCTTCAGTGTTTTGTGCACATCCTCTTCTCCTCGGGTGCTTTGCTCTTTGGGTAGACATAGTCACGAGCTGCTGTGGAGAAAACCTTTCAGAGAAATGAGATTAACCTTCCACAGCTCCCATTTATTTTAAAGGCTTCTAAAAATCAGCTGCAGGCAGCGGTTGTTTAGAAATGGACAGCTACAACACTAACCAGTCATGACAAATTCACTCTCATTTCACGACAAATCTCCCTCTGTCAGACAAACAAACAGACAAACAAACCTGTTTGAATGGCAATTATGAAACCAAGGAGAGAGGGTGAATGGTTTGTGCTGAGCTGAAACATCAGGAGGAGGTGGTTGTGCTATTGGAGCAGCAGTGAAACCACTTACGGACAAAGGTGGTCCTTAAAGAGCAGATTTTGAGCATGTTCCAGAATAAGCGATGAGAGAAAACAAGGAATTCGGATGTGTAGGAGCAAGGGGAGCAGAAAAACTGTGGGAATTTGGAGGAGGAAGAGGGGAATACTTCTAGCAATCAGCCAGGGTGAGATTAAGCTCCACTATTAACACACTTTAAAGTTTGGCTGCTTTTGTAGGTGTTTACATCTGCTTTAGGTGACTGGCTCCCTTTGTTGCTCACTGGAGAGCTACCTTGCGTGGAGCCCAAAGCTAATGATGCCCTGTCCATTTGAGGGTTACTGTCTCCCTTGACCATAAGAGGAGTTTTAAATACCTAACTTATTTGCAGGCATCTACATATTCATCTTTGCACATTAAAATGCATTCATTAGACAAGCTTAAGGCAATTCACATGCTTGAATAAAGACCTGAAAACATGAAAATGCGTAAATGAACTGGTATTGTTTGGAAATTTTTTGCTCGAAGCAATTGCAAATGGTTTGCAGTCATTTTTTCTTACAGTGGATTTTTCTTTGTGAGCAATTTAAGCACATTTTCTCAAGCATTTTACTAAATCACTGTGCATGGGTGATAACATTTGGCATCGTGGGTGACAACTTCAACTGCCCAGGGCAGTGGTGGAGTCTCCATCCCTGGAGGGGTTTCCAAGCCGTGGAGCTGTGGTGCTGAGGGACAGGGGGCAGTGGTGCCCTGGCAGTGCTGGGGGAATGGGGGGGTGATCTTAAAGGTCTGTTACAAACAAAACCATTCTGAGAATCTATGTTTATTGTTCATTTAGTGTGGTTTCAATTTACAGATATATTCCAGTCCATATATCTATGGATAAGTTGACCCTTAGGAGTATTTGTGCTGCTATATTTTAGGGAAAATAATAGTCACCCAAATCTAATGTTAGCAATCTGGAACAAAATTATAAATAGGGTGTGACTTTCAAACGTTAGTGCTGTTCCTAGGGAGACCTTCCTGTGGCCTTTCATTACCTCAAGGGGCCTGTCAGAAAGATGGGGACAGGCTTTTGAACAGGGCCTGTTGGGACAAGACAAGGTGTGATGGCTTGAAACCAAGAGGGAGATTTAGACTGGAGGGAAAGAAGAAGGTTTTTTTTACAGTGAGGGTGTGAGAGGCTGTGCCAGGGTGCCCAGAGAGGTGGTGGCTGCCCCATCCCTGGCACCATTGCAGGGGAGGTTGCCCGGGGCTCTGAGCAACCTGCTCTGGCTGCAGATGGCCCTGCTCCCTGCAGGGGGGTTGGACTGGGTGACCTTTAAAGGTCCCTTCCCACCCAAACCAGTCTATGATTCTATTCTACTCGTTTCTCATCTGCAGCAGTGCCTGTGAGGATAAGGGAACGGTGTGCGTTCAGAGGCTGATGATAAACAGAGAGGATAGTCCTCAAGGTTCTTCATTAGTGAAGAATACATCGCATTTCCAGCTAGCACTTTCGCTGAACATGGTAGGCCATCTGCTCAGGAGGCATTTGGTTTCATTTCAGGCACAACTGGCTCCAGCCCATCTCCAGCAGTCAATAAAAAGAAAGTTTCTAAAAAAACGAATTACTGTCCCAAAACACAAATCACTTTTTGCAGATATTGTGATAAAGTTTCCAAGCGAGGGAAAGTGGGTGACCATATGTGCAAACCTCTGCGGGCTGCTGAGGAGGGAGACAGCCCCCTTGTAGCTCTCTGAGGCCACATATATTTTAATATACCAGTATTAAAATCTATATTCGTTCTCCAGTTTTGTTAGTCACTACTGAAAAGGACTTTTGTTCAGCCAGATTTAACAACTGCTTGTCTTTTTTTCAAAGCAGAGTGTTAATGTCAGTAATCCTACAAATGCAGCAAAGAGGGCAAATATCTCATGTTTTTCGGCAGGAATTTATGGAGGTTTTCTAGTGTGGTCTCTCACCCGAAGCAGGGCTATCATCAACCCAAGATCAGGTTAAGGGTGACTTTTTCCAGCCAGCTGCTGAAAATCTCAAAGGGTGGGCTAAACCCTGACTCCTCTGGGTAACCTCTACCACTGCTGCATTACTCTGGGGGGGATGAATTGTTTCCTAATGACCAACCTGAGCACTCCAAGCCCCAGCTTGAGTTCGGTTTGCTCTCAGTTAAACAGTGTAATGCAGAGGGCCAGCAAAAGCTGTAAGAACGATTCAGGTATCAGATAAACTCGATCAATGAGAGCTGGGTAGAACTTAAGGGGACACAGGTTCTGTCTGCACATTGGCACTGGAGGCTGAGGCTTCTGTATGCAGAATACTTATTAATAGTTCTGCATCTAGATGCATTTCCATCCTGTGGGCAGCATCAGACGGGATGATCAGAGGATATCAGCTCTCTGCTTCTGACCTAATGTCAGTTACTGCTTTTCAAAATGCCATGCATCAAAAAGAGGAGTGACTGAGGCAGGGGATGTGTTGGGGATCAATACCCTGCTTGCCCCAAGCAAGGAACTGCTGGGTCTGTTGCTGCTGAGTGTTACCAGCAATCTGTTTTAAAAGGCAGGTTTCCTGCT
This sequence comes from Todiramphus chloris collaris, assembly GCA_025345505.1. Lineage (NCBI taxonomy): Eukaryota > Metazoa > Chordata > Aves > Coraciiformes > Alcedinidae > Todiramphus > Todiramphus chloris. The sequence goes on along the minus strand of JANVCC010000261.1, from coordinate 11,768,654 downwards.
TGCTTTGCCAGACCAAACACTCGCTGTTTCATAAGCTTACACCAGATATTTGACATAGGTGATTTAAACTTCCCATACAGCTATTTGTACATAATTAAAAATGATTGGGTTTGGGTATTCCAGAATCTAATGCTGTCTTGTTGTACCTCTGTTACCTTCTAGTCAAAGCAACCACTGAGCTACACAGCTGTTTATAAAGGTTTAACCTCAAATAAATGACTGCCCTGCTCAGGCTGACCTGAAGAATTGAGGCTCTTGAATCTTTGGATCAAGCTGAGTGATCCAACAGTTGAAGGACCTTCTCTGGATTGCCACGGCTCCTTCTGTGCAGCACTGTTTGCTGAGATGCGTGGTAAATCTTGCACTGCTGTTGCTGTTTTGTGAATATACAGAAGAGTTCAGCCTCGAGGGCCTCTGACCTGGCACCTTTCAAAAGTGCAATGCTTAGAACATCAAATGGACCACACCCAGAGAATTAAGGTAGAGCTGAGGCACCAGTTCCCAGGCTGGAGCAGCTCTGAGACAAGATGTTGGAGTCAGAATATGGGTGTGCTTTGGACTCACATGCTCAATGCTAAATATGAGCATGAAACCTCTCAAGAGGAATTATAGAATGGTTTGGGTTGGAAGGGAGCTTAAAGATCACCTGGTTCCAACCCCCAAGGAAGGCTAAAGTCAAATGTTTCGTAGGAAAAGCCATTTCTAAAAGCAATTACCAGCTATTATGCACAAGCAAGATGTATAAATGAGTACTGGGGGGATATTAATAAGGTAATAATAACTGTGTCCATAGTTACAATATAAAATATTACAGTAAAATCAGGCTTTGGGGGAGGACTGCACCTTCTAACTGTTCCAAGCAGGAGCAAAATTTCCCTTGGAAGTAGGAGACTCAGCTTTTACACTAATTATTCTCTAACCATTTGTTATCATCTAGATCAGGAATATTATCAGGAAAGGGAAGAGTTATTTTTGCAGACACCTTAACCACAATTCCTTATTTTCATATCTGCAATTGTTGAGCAGTGAATGAGTGAGAGGTACCAGAGATATTCACATCTTCTGGGTGCACTTCTATAGTGTCTTTTCTCCAGACCATTCCATCCAGAAGACAAACGGCTCACCTCAAACTCAACGTGTTGCATTGCCAGTAAATCACAATGTAAAGTGCTTTGGTTTATTGTCAGTTAAAATTCCTTCTAAAAGAAAAATGAATTGAAACATTTGAATTTTATTCAGTAATTTGTCGCTAACGTCATTCCCTGAGTGTTTCCTTCCAAAAACACTCTGTGGGAAGGTGGACACCATTGTAGTGGAGAAAATATTTCCCTAATACTTGACTTTCAATAAACTTTAAGGACAAAATTTTAAGATTCAGAGAAGGGTAAAAAAAGAAACCTTAATTCCTGCACATATTTTACTGCTTTCAAAGTTGTTGAGACAGAAACTTTCAAAGGTATCAATTTTATTTTAAGAGGTGATAGAATAATACGCCATCTTCCAGCAGATGAGTAATTACACTATTACACTTTTCTGCTTCATGAAGATTTCCCCTGACTTTGGGAGGAGTTCAAAATGTGAAAGACTTACAGACTCAAGTCCTTGGTGTTGTTTTCAGAGCTGAAGCAGTGTCTGTGACAAGCAGAAAATTCCTGGCAGATGCTCCTCACTATGTCACTGAACTTAAGTAGTCTCCTAGTTTGAGCTCAGTGAGACTGTTCAGGCTTTTAAAGCCAAGCCTGTGCTGAAGTGATATACTGGATGAAGACCAACTTTTTTTTTTTTTTTTTTAAAAATATATAATGAAAAATACATCTTTTCTAGAATTTGATGATTGATAGTGATACTTAAGTAATCTGACATAAACTAACTCTTTAAGCAAATTAATTTTTATCCTCCTCTAAGGTCCAAACAGGAGGTTAGAAATCTAAATGTGAATAGAAATCATAGTATCACAGACTGGTTGGGGTGGGATAGGACCTTTCAAGCTCCTCCAGTCCAACCCCCTGCAGGGAGCAGGGCCATCTGCAGCCAGAGCAGGTTGCTCAGAGCCCCAGGCAACCTCCCCTGCAATGGTGCCAGGGATGGGGCAGCCACCACCTCTCTGGGCACCCTGGGCTCAAGGTCTCCCACCCTCAGAGTCAAAAATGTCTGTCTTCCCTCCAGTCTCTCCCCTCTTTTAGTTTCAACCCACCACCCCTTGTCCTGTCCTAACAGGACCTGCTCAAAAGTCTGTCCCCATCTTTTGGACAGGCCCCTTTAAGTACTGGAAGGCTGCAATAAGGTCTCCTTGGAGCTTTCTCTTCTCCAGGCTGAACACCCCCAGCTAGCTTTGAAAGAGGCTCAAGAAGCACAAAATTTATCAGGAATTTGGTAACGCTAATTAGGGGTTTTTTTTAGTTAATTGTAATTCACCTAGGAAAATAGAGCATGAACTTCTAGGAAAAACTCCAACATAGTATCACAGAAATGTAATTAGGTGTAACAGAAATGAATGCAGAATTCATTTGAACTGATAGTGCTGTCATTATGTTTTCAGCCAGCCTGTGCCATGGAATATCAAATTGTGTCTGAGGCGATAGAGAATTCTGCAAGTTATCACAAAAAGCAATAGGAAAGAGTTGTTTTTCAATTAAATGGGACCTTATCCAAAAGGAGGAAGGAAATATGATAATTTATATTCTGAATGTATGCGAGTATGAAATTTCCAGGGGCCTGTTAAATACAAATATCACCACTTAGTGCTCGTGAATAATACGAGAGCGTAATGGATGTTGGGGTGACACATCTCTGAGGCTGGTGCAACTGGTTACCGACCTTCACAGCTTCTCCTACAAACACTGCAGCAGTGATGCCTCTGTCTGGAGTAAGGGGAAAGGAATGAAGCCACAGCTCACCCAGAAGATGAAACTGGGAAGCTGAACAGGAGGGGTTGGGTAGGTGGAAACATCAGTGTGCTTCTGGAAGCAGGAGCCACCTGTGATCTGCAAAAGAGAAGCAGGTGAAACATGGAGCAGAGGGTAAAAGCAGTGGACCTGCCAGAAGAAAAAGTTCATGGCTGGAGGAAGGCTTGGAAATAGGCAATGAGAAAACACTCCCTTTTAGTCTGAGATAAAGATCAGGCCCTTGCTCTCTGCAGAGAATGGGGTCATGTCAAGGAAATGTCTGATCCCACTCGCCACCCATTTTTCTTCCTGGAAAGGGGGAAAAAACCCACAAGGTGATGAATGTTTTTGAAGGTAAACAATAATTTTCCTTTTTTAAATACTTCTTTTCTGGTGTAGGAGGTTTTGGATAGGTTCTCCCTTGCTTAGGTTTGCAGTAGCCATTAGTTTGCTCAGTGCTTGTGCACGCCAGCCTAATTTTGCCTGCTTTTTGTGGTTAAACCACTGACATCTGCATCTGATAATGTATTGGTTTGGGTCCTCCAGCATTTGCAGCCTATAACTCAAACTATGATGCCGTCATTTAAATTAAAATATGGACAAGCCCACGAATTTAAATACGTTTCCCCTCCCCAGGCACAACCCTGTGCTTTTTTTGCAGGTTGGCTATTAAGTCAGAGGCAAGTTTTCAGAAAATACTTTTAAAACCAAACCACTTTTTCACGATTGATCAGCAAGACCGCTAATAGAAAGTAATACCAGCTGGACAAGTGATGAAGTAAGTTAACAACCCCCCAGATTGACCACATTCAAAGGTATGGTTTAATTTATTTAATTTAATTTATTGATAAACTGCTGTCCAGAAGTGGCTAAAAAAGAAAGAAAAACTGCTTGTGCAGGGAGTCCAGTTAGTGCCTTGGGAATCACTGTCAGCTCTAGCCCAAGACAGCAGGACTTAGAAATGCTGTGACTGAGTCATGTTATTCAAATCACATTTCACTCTTGAAAAGTTTCCTTCTGCACTTGGATCTGTTCAGCACCACCCCACTTTGCCAAGACAGCTTGTGAGTTGTGAAGTGTATTACTGATTTTATTTCAGTTTAGGAGGTCTAGTCTACTTTTGAAACATTTTTCTTCTAGTTTTTTTTTTTTTTACTGTATCTTTGATCTGCAGTTGCCCTGTTTTGCAGCAGTTAGAATTCCTGACATAACTGATTCATCCTTTCGAAGTGATAGCCCAGCCAGGATTGTCTTTTGTTTGCGAGTGTATGTTTCCTGCATTTCCCTACGTGGGGCTTCAGAAACGTCTGTGGGTGGGTTCCCAGCTGCACTGAAGCCAGCAGTATTATTGTCCTTGATGACGAACCTGTCTGGAGTTTAGTTCCCTTTCTACTGCTTCTGCTGTCTAAGTATTTGGCTCATGTAACATTCTTACATGACAGCTGCACAATAATACACTTGCTAATAGTTCTAGGATTTTTCATCTTCAATTACTTCATTCTTTTCATTTGGGTAACTGGGTAATCTTAAGGCTTTCCATTTGCAAATCAGGGTATTTCCCCTTATTGCTGACTCATCCTTATAACTGACAGGTCTGTGAGAGCTCAATTTTTTACTTTCCCTTCCCATTCAGACCTCTTTTTTTCATCTCCTCTAATTTGTGCTATAGCTCTGTTCAGTACTCCAGAGAAACGTAAACTGGCCAGATGTTGTTTGTATGCATACACCTGCCAGTTAATGAGTTAATACATGGTATTTGTTTTTATAGTAGTACAAACACTTTTCAGTTGCCCCTAATATTTGTTTCTAGCAAAGACTACGCTGTTCCCAAGGCACGTGAAACTGAATTATAGCAATGAAAAATAAAATGTGCATTTTACAAAGTCAGCTATTGGAAAGTTAGGAAATCCCACAACTGGAGGACTTTAATGAAGACAAGGATGCTGTAGTTTCTTTTTTTTTTTTTTATCATAACTTTCTGAAATTCCACCCACATAATCCAGTAAAGGGAACAAGGCATTCTTCAAGATGTTGTGCTGTTACTCAGGGCATTCAGCCGAGTACCTTCCTATATTGTGAAACAAGAGCCAAGCTCTCGAGTTGAGCCAGCAGAAAATGAAGGGCTATCAGATAATCAGTGCCATGGTATACAACCTGCCCCAGGAAGGGATGGTATATAACTCTCAGGGAGACTCTGAACTTAGCCAGGACAGCCACTGCTCTTGCAGTCCCCTCCTTGCCTCGCCAAATTTCCAGCTGCTGCAAGAAAGAAGCAGGAGCCTCACAGCCTGTTTGTCTGAGCAATCTAGGTTTATGTCTCTGGTGTAAGAAGGACATGGACCTGCTGGAGCAGGTATGCTGCAAAGATATCAGGGGGCTGGAACCCCTGTGCTGGGAGGCCAGGATGAGAGAATGGGGGGTGTTCAGCCTGGAGAAGAGAAGGCTCCAGGGAGACTTTATTGTGGCCTTTCAGGACTTAAAGGGGCTAAAGGAAAGATGCAAAGGGACTTTTATCAGGGCATGTAGTGATAGGACAAGGGATAATGGTTTTAAACTAGAAGAGGGTAGACGTAGATAAGATACTAGGAAGAAATAGTTTACTGTGAGGCTAGTGAGGAACTGGAATGGCTTGCCCAGAGAAGTTGTGGATGCCCCTCCCTGGAAGCGTTCAAGACCAGTCTGGATGGGGCTTTGAGCAACCTGGTCGAGTGGGAGGTTTCCCTGTCTACAGCAGGGGGGTTAAACTAGATGATCTTTAATGTCCCTTCCATCCTATGATTCTATCTGTAAAGCTTATTGCTAGATTATTTCCTTATGTATATATAGTAAAAGCTTATCATTAAAAAGTCAGAGTGAAAATATGAACGTTCTCCCACATGGCATCATACTGGCATTTTTCTGAGGTCCACCAGGGCTGAAAACCCTGTCACACAGCTCCCTTTCATCCTTCCCAGAACAGGATCTCTCATTTTCCCATAGTCCACATCTTAGCCTGACACCCCATTTCCTTGCACTAGCTAATGGGTTGAACCAGTGCCTGATTTGGTGGCACGCTGTTGCTTCCTCAGTGAATGACTATTCTGCCAGATTAGGAACCAGGCCGTGATTTGCCCTGTGACCACGTGATTGTTAGAAGAAACAAAAGGGAAATGTCAGGATTGCATGACTTGCAGCACAGATTGCAGTAAGGAGAAATGTGACTGTGTCTTTTGAGACTCTTTGCATCATCTTAGACAATGTGAAACTTCAGCCAGGAAGGTGTAGCCTCTTCTGTTCAAATTCTCTTGATCCTCTTGCCCATCCTTTTTATGCTTTCCCAGGGTAAATTTTTGACCCAAATCTCTTCCTCCTTCACTACTGAGACACAGCCTGCAAGCTGTAGCAACCACCTCTCTGGTTTTCACCTCAGTCCTCTTGGCTTCTACTCTTCCATACTGTCATTCTCCCTCATTTCCAATTCCACCTCTCTTCTTAGGTTTCACCCTTGAGTCATATCACAATTCCACATCTTCATCTCTACGCTGAGGCGGTGTCAGTTCTGTCAATATTCCTGCTCCTCAAAATCTTCCCTATTCTTACTCCTCTCTTCTCCTCTGGTTCCCAGATTTAAACTTGCTGATTCACCCCCCGGTTTCCACTGGGATGTTCCTAATCCTCTTTGCTATTCCCCTCCTTGGCTCCCCATTCACAGTCTCTTTGCCTATTCAGTTTCCCATCTCTACCAGCCAACCCCACTGCCCCTGCCCCTCTAGACCTCTCAGCAGTTTTTTTCCCCTGACTGATACAAGTCCATGTGTTGGTGCCTGTAACAGGTACGTGCTTGGCATGTCAGTGTGCTTGGCATGTCAGTCTGCCTGGCAGTGGACTGATGTTTGCGGTGCAAGGACAGAGGAGCAGGACTTCTCGCCCCTCTCAGCGTGGGGTCGTGTTTGGAGCCCGGGCTGATCGGCTGTGATGGACAGGAGAGGCCACAGGAGAGAGGCTGCAGCACTGTGTCACAAAAGTGTTAAATGCAGATTGATCCATTCTCGAAGGAGAGAACACAACGTGAGAATCAAATGTACTGGTCTTAAATCCAGTGAGATTTGAGAGGTTTGTAGCCTTTTAGTCCTACGCTTAAATCACCGCACTTCCCTTTGCCTGTATTCCAGCAGGAAGGGAGACGGGGAGCAGGGAACAAAAAGGCTTTTAGTTTCCTTGCCCTGAATTCAGCCTGATCTCTATTAGCTCAGAGCTTCACTTCCAGAGAAAACAGCTGCTGAGCTGAGAGCTGGAAGCAGACCCAGTTCCAGAGGCATCTTCATGGAATTAAGCTCCAAAGGTCCAGCAGGTCAGCAGAGTATACAAAACCTCTCTTCTTGTGGGGCTTATAACCTAAATAAATTTGGACAGATTATCTTTGACACAAAGGTTAATTTGTTGACCCCTTTTCAACGTCTGATGCCACTGCCATTTCTCAGAAACACTAAAAATGTTAGCACGGGTGTTTTTTTTCCCTTAGCATTGTTCACAGAAATGCATAGACTGGTTGAAATACTTCATGTGCATTTAAACTGAAGACAAGAATGGACTTGCAGTATTGCAACTGCAATGGTTACAGTAGAGCAAAGCTATAAGTGGTTGAAAATAGCCTTAGAATGAGTAGTGCAGGGCAACCGGAAAAACAAGGCTTGTTCCTGCTGTCGCTTATAACACAGTCTCACTGGTGTTTCAGTGATGGAGAATCTGCTCCTCTCTAAGCCTGGGAGTTTAAATCCTTGTGCACATGAAAGCTACCCAGCAGAACAGGCATTTGTCCATGTGCTGCATATAGCAAAAATCACGCTGTGATGTGTAACATACAGTACAGATTGCAGTATATACGGCTCAGAGTTTATTTTGAGTCTTCTGCATTTTCATAAGACAAAAAAATATGATCTATATCATCTTACAACATTGGCAGTATGAAACATACACACAGTATGCATTTTGAACTGTAGCATATGTACGGAATGTTCACAATTTAAACAGGAGAAATGTAGCTTAGCATCTATCTATCTATCTATCTATCTATCTATCTATCTATCTATCTATCTA
>JANVCC010000261.1:11701941-11760683 GCA_025345505.1 Todiramphus chloris collaris | reverse complement strand
CTATCTATCTATCTATCTATCTATCTATCTATCTATCTATCTATCTAAGCTGGCTACCAGGGTATTAGAAACCTCTCTGAAATCTTTGGTATCTTGCAAAGGAAAAGCCCTCCAAGCTTATCTTAGGAATTCTCCATCCCTCCCCACAACCCAGTGTATAGATATATCTGCAAATGCCATCACCTCTCTCCACCCTGCAGTTGTTTCTAGCAGCTTTCTAAGCATAGGAACTGACCTTGAAGAAATTTGCCAGGGAGTCAATACTCTTGTCATGGAACAACAGCAATTGCACCCCACCAGTAAGGATAACAACTAGACTGCCTGTCCCAGTCTGCCCAGAGATGCCGTGGAGTCTCCTTCTCTGGAGAGATTCCCAGCCTGGCTGGACCCTGCGCTGCTGGGCCCCTGCTCTGGGTGACCCTGCTGGATGGAGCAGGGGGGTGCCACCAGATCATCTCCAGAGGCCCCTTCCAACCCCTCCCATTCTGTGATTCCATGATTCTGTGGGCACAGTTGGATCCAGCTGGAGAGTTACATTATCCTTTTCCAAATATAACGGCATTTGCATTCTTCCTCCTCATTTATGACCATGCTGCAGCGAGAGCTCCACAAAGATCTCACAACAGCTTGAAACTGAAAATCCCTTCAATTCTTAAGAGTCATTTTTCACCGTGAGACCCTGCCACTATAAAGGCTGGGCTTGTGCTTCCCGAAAATGAACTAAATGTCCTCTTTTCTGCTTCAGCTGTGTTAAAGGGGGATGCTCAGCCTCACCTTCTTTACCCAGTTAGCCAAGATGCTGATTATGTAGAGACATCTATTATCATTTCAGTTGTGTACATTATGTGCAAATCCAGCCGGACCTGAACTGAGGCACTTCATACGATGTGTGAGACAAACTTCAACAGGTTTGGCCTTCTAAAACTTTAAGATTCCTTAACTAGCTGAGGATAAATTAATCCATCCTCGGGCTTTCTAAAGGGTTGACACAGAAGAGCCCACAGCGCTCCAAGGGTACTTAGGACCTCTCAGGTTGTACTCCTTGTATTTTAAACTAGCAGCCATGGTCTGGTGGGTTTTGGTGCGGGGTGGTGTTTCTTCAGCTGCAGTTGATGTGAGACAGGCACTTAAAAATGTTGGTGTAACCCTCCTCGTGCCCTCTGCCAGCACTGTACTGGTCTTCTTGAGGTTTTGATATTTCCAATTGGGATAAGGGGCTACTTTAGCTGCCAGAGCTGTTGAATTGTATCTGAACACTTATTATGCTGAAGTGAAACACTAGATTTTCACAGCAGAGGTCATTTGTAAAATGAGTAGTGTATTACACTGCATAACATCTTACAGTGCAATGCTTCTCAGTTCTAAATTACTACTTTTCCAAGAATTAGCATCATTAGTATCTAAGAAACCCCGTGGGATTCCCAAACTGGGGATTTCAAATACAGTTCCCTGAAAAAAAAACCTACAGAGCCACAAGTAAAACACTGGTTTCTCTTATGGTTTCCCTCCATGCAGTGTATTGCACAATAAGGGTGTCTGATTACTATTATCTCAGGAGGGACGGCTAATGGTTTTAGAGCAGTAGTGACCACATCCTGAGACACTTTAATGCGAGACACATAAATCAGATTTTCTCCGATTAATCCTTTGTCACGTTGGGGTATTTCACCGAAATCAACAGGATTGTGAGAGGAAGAAGGCACCAAGCTCTGCCAGCTAAAACCCTCAGGTGCGAGCCAGGCCTGGAAAGATGATTATCTGCTCAAGGCAGGAAGGTTTTTCAGCTAACTGGCTTTTTTTTATCTGCAAATATACATTTGGGTCTCTACAATTCAGAGAAAAGTTCCAACAGGGCACTTCAGAAAAGCTGAGTGTTGTAGAGCTTGTTTCCAAGATGAAAGGGATGTATGAACCACTAAGTATCGTGAAATACCAAATTCAGAGCCCTGCATGCAGCTGAGAGTGTGTAAGGTATGTGAGCTTAACAGCTCTTGCGGGGAAGGCATTTTTTCCTCCTGTCCGACCTAAACCTCCCCTGGTGCAACTTGAGGAAGGTTCCTCTTGTCCTGTCGCTTGTTCTTTGGGAGAAAAGACCAACCCCACCTGGCTCCAAGCTCTTTTGGAGTAGTTGTAGAGGGCTTGTAGAACATCGCCAGCCAACCGTCACTACCTGGATCTCGTTTATTTCACCTCAGGTTAAGTTTTTATTCTGTGGGTTGGTTTTTTCTGGGGGGTGTTGTCTTGCTTTCGAAGCAAGGGACGCAGATCGGGTGTTTGCAGCAGAACCAAGCGGAGGTCAAAGGGCTGCCGGACCCGCCACCCGCACCGGCCCAGCGCCCTTTGCCACCCGAGCCCGGCGCTGCGGGGGCACGGGGCTGCGGGGAGGGCTCTGCAGGGGATGGGAGGGCGGGGATAACCCCGGTAACCCCCGCCTCGATCTCCGGCCTGGGACTTTTTCGGCCGCCTCGGAGCCTTTCCCCGCCGGCGGGAAGGCGGGCGCGACCCTCCCCGCACCGGGAGCTCGCCGGGGAGGAGCCGGTCGGGTCGCACCGGTCCCGCTCGCCAAGTCCGGCTGGGAGCGGCCAAACCCAGCCCCCTGGGCTCGGGGTGGGCGGGGAGGCCCGGCCGGCCGGGCTCTTCTGCAGCGGAGCGGGAGGACGGGCTGAAACTTTCCTCCCCAGCGGCGAGGCACCGGCGGCCGCGGAGACGGCAGCGCTGCCGGCATGGGCCCCGACGCGCTGCACCTCGGCACCTACGGCGGGGCGGCCGCCGCCACCGCCCTGCTCCTCTGGGCCGTCTGCCTGCTCTGCAGGAGGAAAAGGTACCGGGGGGGGGCCGGGGGGGGGGGGGGGGGGGGGGGGGCCGGGGTCGCCCGGGCGGGCTCGGGGGCTTCCAGTCCCTGCTGCTAAACCGGGGCTGCAGTGGCCCCCGGCAGTTCGGAGCGTGGCTACAAGTGGCCCCTGAGTTTGCTCACAGCCTCAGTAAAAGAGACTCGGTGCAGTCACTTGATAAGCGCGTGGAGGCCAAGGTGCGCTGCCCTCAGCCCGCTGGGGTGAGCTGGACCAGCGCTGCTGGGTGCCAACATCGGCCCTCAGCTGCTGCTCTGGTGTGGGATGAGCGTTTGTCAGTGGAACAGCTCCTAGGAGGCGAGGCGTGGACGTGTTGGTGCCTTTTGTTGGCGTCTCGCGTGGTGTTGCCTTCGGTTTCTTTTACCTGGACCCCCGAAAGCTTCACAAGAAGGTTCATGTGTCTTTTGGGACACTGCAGGTGGAAGCTGTAGGGTTGGTTTAGTTTTTTTTTTGGAGAGAGAAGAACGGTCTGGAATTATTCTTTATGTTTCTCAACAATATCTGTTCCTCTGTGTGCTTTCCCCAGGTGATTTTCACTGGTGTTGCCAATAATTGATGCTCTTCGGTGTTTGTTGCCCAGCTGATGAATAACTGCTTGTAAAGGCTTGGAGGAGGAGTGGAGGGATTGGTATTCCTTGTATTGTTTGCTTATATTTTTAATTTGCATAACGAAGCACGTAGCAAATATTAAATTTAGTTCTAAATGGTAAACAGACACTTTTCCTAACCATTAAAAGTTATTTTTGGAAGGTGTAGACTTAAAAGCGTGAAAAGGAAATTGCAGTACTAGCCTCTAAAAAAGAGTCAAAGTCAGTCTGTCCATTTGTAGACCAAGAACCCTAACTTTGGGACCATGTATACAGTAAATCAGGTAAGAGAACAATGGTGAGAATTCTGGTTTCAATCCCAGAAGGCATCTGGTCCCTGACTGAAAATAGAGATGGATTATTTCCATGAGGTCTGTTTTGGAACCAATATTAATATGATTTGAGTTGGAGAACCCAATCTATCCCTTCAATGGGAGATGCCATCCTGGTGGTGTTCACTGGGGTCATCCCAGAAGACAAACTACTTGAATATTAGGGATGTGACTTCATTTTTGCAGCTCAGCTGCTTCTGCTCAACTGGTCACTCCTCTTTCCCCTCCCCGTTGATTATCTGGCACCCTGTGAGCTGGTTCTGGGAGTTAAACCAGCAGAAAAAACAAAAACCCTGTTAACTTTGTTGTTGTTTAGTTTCTTGCAAGTTTAGCTCCCTAAAGGAGGTCAGCAGAGAAAACAAAAGGGGAGCAGTCAGGACGTGGTCAGGCCAAACGGGCTGGGGTGTCACTTCAGGGCTGGAAGCTGTTAGACTGGCTCAGGCATGGGATAAAATTGTGCTTGTCAGTAGTAGAAATTATAGTAGAATTTTAAAAGACTGAATTTTTGAAAGTGGAAATGGGCAAAGCTCTTGCTTGTAAAGTTTTCAGCCAGATGTGAGTGGTAGGGAGAAAGGCTCAAAGAGCCCAATTCGAGTTATTTTCGTAACCATCGTGGCTGTAGAGTTTTTGAAGTCAGCTCTTTATAGCAAAATTGTTTGGACGTTTATGCCACAACAGAATGACATTGAACAGGAGGCCTCAGGAGGAAAGCATACGGTCTCACCCCAAAACCCAAACTACTGTTTGAGTAATAAACAGAAGCGTACAAAGCACCAGCCTGCAAGCAGCTGGAATAAAGAGTGGAAAACACCCCATCTGCTGTGTGTGGTACAGCCCTGGGTAGAAGGTGCTGGTCTTGCAGTGCTGACCCGGTCCAGTAAAATAGGCAATTTAATTATTTAAATTCTTTTTAGAATAAAGGATGCAAAGAAATTGTGCACGGCCTGGAGTGATGCCTGGCAGCAGCCTGGCCACCTCCAGCAGCCGCTTCTGACCTGCAGGAAGAAAAGTCCTACTAAGGGTACAGCGGGTTGTAAAATGGGGATAAAGCTCAGTTCAGGCTCCTCCGGTTTGTTGCAAGTTTGGCATCTCCCCTTGCTTATCTGACCCTTCTCTGTTTAACCATCCCCACGCGTCCTTCCCGTGTCAGATCTCCTCTATCGGAATCTAACAAATCCCGCAGCAGATGGGGCTACGCTGCCTCAGGAACCCACCAAAGCCATTTGGGAACCTGTTGATCATTTACCGTGTCAATAAATGCCAAGGTCGAGGGTGTACCTTGTCACGGGTCTGGACAGGCATGTGGACTCTGTTCTGGGTTTGTAGAGCTTGCTTGTCCTTGTGTTTAAGCTACCAAGATAAACTTTATCAGGGCAATCCCATTAAACATCTTCACTGGAGCCACGCGTGGGTTGCAGCAGTGCAGCAGCAGTGGTCAGTTGTGTGTATATATACATGAAGAGTTTAAGTAAATAAACGTAGGCCACTAAGTGCTAACTTGCACTGCAGGGCTGGGGAAGCTTGTTTGGCCGGATGGTGCCTCTGTCCTGCTCGACCCAGGAGAAGCACAGCCACCTACGTGGCTCAGAGTTACACGTAGTGAGGGTTTCTGTGTCACAGAGCAGAAAACTCCCCAAATCCATCCCTCAACGGTCCTTAAGCGGCTGTTGCAGGGTTTCACCTTTCTTGGCATGAGGTGTTTCTGCTTCGTTTCCTTGCGGGCTGAGTACTCCCTGCTGGAGGAGAGGTGTCATCAGGACAGGGGGTGTGTTGACTTACCCCACCTTTGCCTCTTTCTGTAGCATGGTTGGTGTGATCTGGCATTATGAGATTTCAGGGCGAGTTTTCTTTGCTGAAGTATTTGGATCTACCCTGTGGAGATGGCAAAGAAAGGGAGAGGAGTTTCCTTTCGTATAAACGTTGATCATCTGAGTGCTGGTGGCAGTGGTAGCACAAAGGAAACTAACTGGAGGCTTTGCCAGGTTTTGTATCACAGATGGTGAAGAAACAGAAGTAGAACAAAAGTTTCCTTAATCACAGAAAATTTTAGTTTGAGTTAAACTTCAGTGTCAAGTGAGCTCAGTGCCTTCTGCACGCTGCGGAAAGATCTCCCTCGTACTGGTTAATGAAGAAAAGCCTGTCTAGGCTGTTTGCTGGGGAATGTGTTTTCTCCAGAGACAGCTTCCTTTGTGCCTCCTCGCAACAGTATTTCTGCTATGGCAAAACCCGCTGGCTTCCTAGCCTGGAGATTGTACAGATTATTCTCCTTTGTCTTCATAAAATGTCTCAGTCAGCCCCAGCTGTATGGATTTTTTTGGTTTCCAACTGTTTTTGCGCTAGCTGTGCACAGTCTCGTGGAGCAGGAGATGAGACGGCAGGCGAAGCCAACTCCTGCTCGTTTTCCAGCAGTGATGCTGCCCAAATCTGGGAACAATTGACTGAAAATGATCAGAAATTGTAACCAGCGGTTTGGGGACAAGGCTGGGATGCTCTCTGCCTCCCTCCTTGTGAGGCAGATGCTATAAATTGCCAGGAAGAGGCTCAGGCTGACTGCAGATTAAACCCACTGGCTTTGGGGAAGGGGACAGTGGAGAGAAGTGGAACAAAGATTGTTGCATCCGTATTTATCCATTGGCATTGGATCCTGCTGGCCTGGGGTTTGCATCCCAAAGTTTGTCAGATAAAGGAGATACAGACCCAGTCTGGAAATACTCATGAAGGGTTTGTGTCCTGGTTTGAGTTAGAACAGAACTAATTCTGTTCAGTGTTTCGCTGAAGTCTCTTCTAACCCAACCTTAAACCCTGACAGTCTGCTTGGAAAGTTAGCACACGTCATATGTGAGCCCCACCAATGAAGGTGTTTGTACAAATTATTCCCTCTGCAACTTCATAGGTTGATATTTTAATGATTGTGAGCGAGCTTCACCATCAAGATTGCTCGTGGGGAACGATAGAACACATGGCACTCGTAACTGGGTGGTTTTTACTGTACGGCAGCGTAGGAATCCCCATGCTGGGTTTGGTGGGGCATCTGAGTTCTAATATGTTCTTTCTGAGCAGTTTCTGCTGTGTCAGAACATGGTATTAAAAAACCTTAAGCAGTGTAATGGTAGATTAAAATCCACGTGAGAAGAATGACTTGATACATTTCTCAGAAGGGATTTTGCTGTGGCCTGAGTTACTAATCTAAAGCTTTGTTGGAGCAAAGTGGCTTTCATTTTCCTCCTTTATTCCCTCCTCTAAAATACCTCCAGTTTATACAATCACATTCATTTCAGATGCTTTTCCAAAAAATTGCTCTCTTGAACCCAGATAGAGATTGTTGAAAAGATTATAGATTTTTGTCTTTGCCTTCAAGAACATCTTATCCTTCTCTGTGACAAGCTGTGAGCTTGCTAACAGCTCTCTTACCAAACGAATTGTAGTTCACAAGATGTCATCAGCCTGTCTTTTTTACCACTTCTGCTAATTTAGGCAATATGTTAAGGTAGTTTTCTGTTGGAGGGAACATCAGGAAGGACAGATAGAAGAATACCGGGAAAATCTAGACTCTCCCTTCCTACCTTGGCTTTCTCCAGAGGCCTTTTTCCCATCCTTTTGGTTGGAGTTCTAGGGAGCATGTGCGTTTGCACAGTCTCCTTTTGTTTAATGTCATTGTCCACTCTGAAAAGATTAGGACTGAAAACTGAAACGGTTTAAGGCAGAAAAGTAACAGTTCTGTTTCTTAAGTAGCCTTAAACCCCTTTTCTTTCTCACCATCGCACTTGGGTTTTCTGTCAACCGTTCACTGCTGTGCCAAGAGGTGGTGGAAGCTTATTTTTCTCCTTGATTCTTCTCCGAAGATCTAAGTGAAGGTCGAAGAAGACAAAGTAAGCAAAACCATGGCCTTCTCCAAGATGTAGGAGACTCTGTTCACTGGCTTTTGGGTTTTCTTACAGCACCAATAGACTTGGAGAGATGCTGTGTCATTGGTGTTGCACGATAGCGTGTCTCAAGACACTTGTATTTTACAGCGCTGCTTCTCATCCTTCTGATGTGTAGTCTGGGTATCGTGTGCATCTTGGGTTCTGCTTCCTACCAAAGGCTTTGAAGATGCCACTGAAGGTGACACCTCTTCTAGCAGATAACGAACTTTTCCAATAATCTATGATTTACAGTATTCTTTGCTTAAGGTACACTGCCACCTAGCAACAGTTTCCCTTCCCTCCCAGTGTTCTTGACCTACTTTGTCAGGGGTTGTTCAGCTCTAGTTTGTACCTGCTCTGGTCTTGATTAGCATCCAGAACCCATCACTAGATTCCACCTGGGTAAATGTATTTCTGTGTGTGGAGGAGATATTTTTAGTGGCAATAAGAACAGCTAGCTTCAGGTTTCTCACTAAAATGCAATGGGTTTTACTTTTACAGTGGTTTTTCCTTCCAGTGTTTTTGTGAAAAATGCCTGTAATCTTTTTTATTTATTTATTTTTTTCTTCCCCCTTGAAGTGCTTGGTTTTGCTTTCCTCTCTTCATTCCTCTTTGGAGGAATTAAAATTAAAAGGCGAGAATTAAAGGGAATTGCTTTCAGCTCTTTTTCTGATTCCAGTGCAATGTGAAGCATGGAGTGTCCATCCAGAGCACTGTACTGTAGCTTACAGAAAGCACTGAGCCGTTAACCCTTCTGCCTCTTCCAGGTGGATGGTCCTGAAGGTTCCTGGGAAAACCCAAGCAAATGCAGACTGCTCCAAAAATGAGATTCCCGGTTACTCCTCAGTTTAGAGGAGGAAAGCACGCAGGGTGGCAAATCTTAGCTGAAAAATGAAGGCTGGTGTGAAGGAAGACACAAAGGGGCAAACCTTAATCCTGCTCTCCTCTTACAGGAGGTATTAACTACTTCTCCTTTAAGTATGATGGCAAAGTTGGCCGCTTGATGTGTTGGCATGGCTGGTGATGTAACTAGAGCTGCATCACTGGGAGACCGCAGGGCAGGCTGGAGTCCTGACCCTGGGAGCTACCTGGGCTGCTGACCCCAGTGAGGATGGCTACAGTGGGCAGCAGGGCCTTGGATGCTGCTGGAGCTCGCAGTCCTGCCTGCAGACTCCGCCTCGGTTCCCTTGATGTAAATTGGGTTTTATCTTGATTTACAGATAATGCAGCCCAGTGCTTCACAAGGTACTTGTGATAGTTGCCAGAAAAAAATTTCTTCCATGGTATAACCACTTAACATGTGCTGAGGAACTGTTGCCTGCCTATTCCCTTTCTCCGAGATGTTGTGCTTCAGCATTCAGTTACTGTTTCAAGCCAGAAATGCCACATTTGATTGCAGTATTCAGCTAAGCTGTTGGATCACGTCAGCCGCTTCGGTGTTTTGCTCAGTTATGAGAATTACAGTCCCATATGAAATTGTTCAGGATTTTTTTTTTTCAGTCAAGTATTTTGATTAAGAAGTCAGGCAGAGCTTGTTTTGGTGTAGTAGCAGAGCTGCTCTCAGTGCTCCATCTACTCACTTATTTAACTTAGTGCATAGTAATGCCCAGGGAGTGAGAAGCAAATAGAAGCAACAGAAGCAAAAAGAACCAGCATAACTGCAATGTTAATGCACTATAGGAAGCTAAGGAAAATCTCACAGTGAAGTTGGCAGTCTTTCTCTTTTATCCAAGTTTTATAGAGCTACTTGATAGTGGAGCCAGGGCTGGAGCTCCTTCTCCTGACTTCTAGTTGTGTGCTTTAACTTGCTGCCTTTCCAACACGCTCACCATATATGACATTATAAACTGTCTGGTAAAATAACTTTTTTTTCAGCCATGAGGCAGATTTTGAATTCAGTAGTGTTCCTTTTCTTTCCCCACCATTTACTGCTCCCTCCACAAGATGCGTGCAGGTTTTTAGGCTAATATCCATTTGCACGCCGTCTGGGAGAATTCTGGCTGACTGAGAGTCCCATAAAACAAAAGTTTTCCTCTTTACAAACCACATGGATCTTGGCTGTAGATACTCAGTTCCTTTCTCCACAAACTGTTTTTAATGGTGCCAGATTCTTCTGTTTCTTCTCCTTGTTTGGCACATGTCAGGAAAAAAAATCTTGGCTCTGGTATAGAACATATCTTGTTTCCTCTTAGCTGCTCGTACTTTCTATTCGTAATTCAAATCAGCAGAAAAACGCTACGGTTGTGCTTCTCGTGACTTAGTCTTGTAGTTTCCTAAGCAATATTCTAATGTTCTTAAAAAAAAAAATAATGCTCTCTCATACTGTAGGCCTGGTGGGAGGAGGTTCTAGCTGAAAGCAACGGCTGCGTCCCTGTGGATTTGGGAGAGCAGTGCGCTGTGAGAAGGTGGCCTGCTCGAGCCTTTGTGTGGGCACGTGCAGGAAGAACGGCTGAGCAAAGTGAAGCTCAAACGGGATGTTAGGGGGTGTCCTTTCCATCGCACAGCTGTCCCTTTCTGCTGCACTGAAAACCCAGGCTGTGACACTGCATGTTGCAGGCTCACGTCTGCAGTGGGAAGCTGAAGAAGGATCTTCTTCTTGGGCTGTGGCATCTCGGGAACCTGTTGGAGAGCTGTGCGTGTTTGTCACCAGCTACTCGTGTTGCTTGCTGACAGCTTTTCTCCGCATCCATGGAGTTTATATTTGTACGAGTCAATCTGCCACTGATAGGATCATAGAATAGTTCTGGTTGGAAGAGACCTTCAAGACCATCAATGCCAACCGTTAACCCAGTACTGCCAGGGCACCACTAACCCATGTCCCTCAGTGCCACATCTAGAAGTCTGCCTGTAATTGCACATTTTTTTCTTTCTAAATCAAGGAATCACAGACTCGTAGAATTGGTGGAGTCCCCGTGATCCCTGGAGGGGTTTCCAAGCAGTCGAGCTGTGGTGCTGAGGGACAGGGGGCAGTGGTGCCCTGGCAGTGCTGGGGGAATGGGTGGGCTCGGTGATCTTGAAAGTCTCTTCCAACCAAAACTATTCTGTGATTCTAATTCTCCCTGACTGTTTTTTTCAGCATAAGGAGCTTTGAGAGTCACATTTGGGAAGCTTCACTAAAAGCAGTAGATTGATGACAAGGTATAATTTTTTTTCCTTCAGTTACTCAGGAGTTGATCTGTGATGTTTACTCATCTCAGCCTTACGCTTCATTAAGACAGAAAAAGCCTCCCTGGAAGATTTCTTTGTGTTTCAGTAGGTACCAGTATTGGTAAGCTGTTGCAGTGGACTGTGTGTTTCTTCCTTATTCCTTTCAAAAACTTCTCTTATACTGCTGGATGGGATTTTTTCAGGTTTTTTAAAGGTTTTCAGATGTCCGGGTTGGTTTTCAGCACGATAGCTGTTCTGCTTATGCAGCAGATCTCCGAGCCCCACAGCTGAGGGTGAGGCACGGTGCCAGAGCCCGCGCTGCAGTTCTCGTGTGCGATCCCTGTTGAGAAAGGAGCAGCTGCACGAGAAGTGAAAATGTCTCTCAGTTCAGGAGCCATCCAAGAACCAACTGTAAAACACGATGAACCCGCAGAATTGGTATTTAAGTGAAACAGGGAGGAAAAATAAAAGTACTGGGAGGGCAGGCTTGTATGTGGTGCTCTTTGTAACCCCAAATACATGCCTGAAAGCTTCTGATTCAACAGCAGCAGGGCTTAGATGTGCGTGTGTGATGATGAAATTAAGCTCCCAGTGCATGATGGTGCACACAAGATGTTTGGGCTCTTCAGCAGCAGCTACCATCAGAACATAAGTGATAAGTGATCGTTTCCAGGCCCTGGAACAAGTGCAACAAGCCAGGTTCAGAGCCTGGGCTCCTTCTGAGGACCAGATGAGGGATATTTGGTGTCCTAGCAGCTTGCACACATGATGTCCTTCAAAGGCAGGTTAAATTCCCCATCAGTGCTGGGGAGTGACAGGGAGTTGTTCCCAGCAGGACGGGAGCATTCCCCTCTGCGTGTCGGCGTTCAGTGGCTTGGGAAACAGCTTCTTGCGCAACGTCTGGTTTGTGGTTGAGCAGGCAGCTGAATTGAAGGCATTGCTGCTTTAAGATACAAAAATGGTAATTAAGCTTCAAAGAAATCTTGCATATGTGAATGAGTCAGGTTTTTTTTTTTTTTTCCTGTAAGCTGTTTAGTTTCTTGCATTCTATATACTGAAAATGCTTCTTGGTCCTGCTTGATATTGCCACGTGATGAGTGAAGGGATTTTTTTCATAACCTGTGGACTTCCTCGGAGAGAACCACATCAGCTATGATCAATGTAGAGCCTCAAAACCCTGTTGTTGTGAAGACTTTTTAAAATAAAGCAGTGCGTGTGCCTCCTATTGGCTAAAATAGAGTCATAGAATCATAGAATGGTAGAGTTTGGCAGGGACTTCTGGAGATCGAGTCCAACCCCCCTGCCAGAGCAGGGTCACCCAGGGCAGCCCACACAGGAACAGATCCAGGGGGGGCTGGAAAGTCTCCAGAGAAGGAGACTCCCCAGCCTCTCTGGGCAGCCTGGGCCAGGCTCTGTCATCCTCACAGTGAAGAAGTTTCTCCTCATGTTGAGGTGGAACTAACTGTGTTCCTGTTTGTTACCTCTCATCCCATACAGGGCACCTCTGAAAAGAGTCTGGCCCCTTCTCCTTGCCCCCCACCCTGCAGATCTTTGTAACCATTCCTAAGATCCCCTCTCAGGCTTCTCTTCTCCAGGCTAAACAACCCCAGGGCTCTCAGCCTTTCCTCATCAGAGAGATGTTCCAGTCCCTTCGGCATCCTCGTAGCCTCCATTGGACTCTATTCACTATTTCCCTGTCTCTCTCGGAACTGAGGAGACCAAAACTGGACACAACACTCCAGATGTGGTCTCAGAGTAGAGAGGGAGGAGAACCTCCCTTGACCTGCTGGCCACACTCTTCTTTATTCCCCCCAGGAGACCACTGGTCTTCCTGGCCACAAGGGCACATTGTTGGCTCATCGTTGAACATAATTGTGCATGGAAAGATGTCCTGCCTTTGGTGGTTCTTTAATTTTGAGTCATGAATGGTCCAGTGCTTATCCCATAGGTTGTTCTTGCTGTTCTGTCTTTGCTTTAAGAAAGGGGAGTGAATTCAGTCTTATTAGCAGCTGCCTATGTCCTTTGAACCCCTGAAAATATTTAATTAGAAGTGATGAAAGACAGCCCAAGACAGCATCCAAAACTAACAGACAAGGCCATCTCCTGTTGGAAGATCTAAATAGTGCTGTGGCAAAGAAATCCCCACTTCAAGTTGGGGGTGAGCTCATCTGACACATCCTTTATTTGTGCCTCGATGGCCCGTGTGTTTGGCCTGGAGCAACCTGCTGGCTCTCCTTTCTCCCACCTTGGGCTGAGAGAAGATCGGGGTGGACAGCGTCCGTGTGCCGCCTGCTGCTGCTCTGCGGTCTCCCCATCGCTTGCTTCTTCAGAGAAAAAGAAGAGCAGCCAATTATTTTTTTTTAACCCAGGCTATAAGAGAGAATTCAGACGGGACCAGATGAACTGATGCTTCTTTTTTTTCCTTTGTTTTTGCTTAGACATTGAAAGGGCCCGTGTTTGTTTTGCAGAGGATTTCAGTGTGTTGCGTTCTTAACGGTACCTCCGGGACCGCTGCCGAGGAGCCAGGCGTACGTGTGATCTCGTGCCTCCACGGTTCTGCAGCACTTCCAGAGGCCCGAGTGCACAGCAGAACTGCGAGGGGGGAAGCGACTTCAGCCGCGGTGCTGAGGTTCATCTCATCAGAATGAAAGCCCAGGGAGATTTCTCTTGGCACTGTTTTCAGTACAGGTACGGTGTGCTGATTTGGAGCGTCAGGTTGTTTCTGACATCAAACTGTGTTTGGAAATAAAAAAAGCAGCAGCCCAGTATGCTCCTGGTTGTGACTTTGTAGGCAGTTGGTGGTGTTAGGAATGTCCGGTAGGGATATGATTTTGATCCTTCAGTCGCTGAATTGAAGGCTTCCCACCAGGCTCAGCTTTCAGTGGAAGTCTGCACCGTTGGGAATGGCAGGAGGATGGAGATCCCCGGGCGTGCTGTGGTGACGGTGACTTCCAAAGGGAAGGCTATCCTGGGATTCCCAGGCAGGCAGGGCATCTCCATCCTCCATAGCTTTTCTCCGTGGGTGACAAAAAAATCCCCGCTGTCACCCCTCAGACCGTTTTGTACAGCTGGTATCTTGTTCAGTCCCAGGTACACCATTCAGGTACAGCCACACATCCGCCCTGCTGTATCAGCTGCTGCTTTTTTGTTTCTCTGGCAAATATCAAGTCATCTCCTTAGAGGCAGCAAGGTACTGGGAAGCCTTTCCTGCTCACGCCAGTCAGGTAATTTCTCAAGGCTGCAGAAGGGACCGATCATTTAATTGTCTGCTGAAGGATGAGTTTTGCTGCAGGTCACTACAGAATATGGACATCTCTTTCCCTTTCCAAGGCTGGGCTGGTCAAGGCAGCCTGGAAAAAACATGACTTGGCTTCCTGAGTTTCTCAGAACTGCTCTGTATATGGAAAGCAACCAGCACAGTTGGATTCTGTAATAGAAATAAGGTCCTTGGGCCCTACTGTAATTCTGATGATAACCGTTGCAACCTGACTGCAGAGTCTGGCTGCTGGGTAATGCTGGATTTATGTCAGTAAAGGACAAAGGCCGTATTTATCACTTTTTCCTCTTTCAGCAGGCTTGATGTTTTGTAGCATCCCATTTTTCCACTAGGTATTATAGTGCCTTTTTTTTTTTTTTTTTTTTTTTTGTTCTTTTTTTTCTTCTCCCTCCCCCTGATTTCTCAGTTTGCCTTATTACTGCTCACAAAATTCCCTGCTCTGTGCAGGAACTGTCCTCCTGAATTCCCATTGCTCTGCTCAGGGAGTAACCTGGGCTAGTGAGACCCTTCTTTGTTTCATTTGAGTGGGTTTTGCTAATTGCTTTTATCACACTGGAACCTGTAAGAGGATTTTCCGTAGACAAAATGACAATAAAAAAATGAAGCGCTTTTGTTGGTAAGTCACCTGGCAATTCCTCCTGGATCCTCAACATAGCTGTCAGCAGATGTGAGTGACTCCTTAACGTCCAGTGCTGCTAATTGCCCTTTATTTCCCCTCTGTTCTCCTTGTGTGGGGTTTATTCTCAAGTGGTGGGATGATACCCAAAAGCTGGAGCGCACTTCCAGCCAGCAGTTGGGAGAAGAAAAGAGCAAATTAGGTTGGCCAACCTGAAATTTCATCCTGCCTCCTACCCTCTCCTGTGGTTGTAGCTGATCCTTCCCCATCCCAATTCATCCTTGAGTCATTGCTTAGAATCATAGAATCGTTTTGGTTGGAAGAGACGTTTTCAGATCACCACTAACCCATGTCCCTCAGCACCACATCTCCCTGGCTTTGAAACCCTCACTCCAGAGAAGGGGGCTCCACCACTGCCCTGGGCAGCTTGGTCCAGGGCTTGACATACTCATGATGATCTGCTCCAGCCGAAGGACTTGGCCAATACCAGGATTGTATCATCATTTTCAGCATGAGGATAGTATTAGGTTTTATGAACTTCCAAAGAAAATAGAGGTGAAGGAATTTCGAGCCCCAGGAGTGAGATGGCAGCTGTTAGTCGAACGTACCGAGGAGGACAGCCTCCACACGCCCCAGGAATCCTAACAGACTTTACTGAAGCGTTGAATTTCTAATTATTGATGCTTATGAATATTACTAGGTTTATGTTAAATCAAGATAGTATTGTTGGGGGGTTTTATTGTCTAGCTTGGAACTTCGCCATAGTCCCTTCTTACCTTTGACTTGATCAAGAGTAGCTTGAAAGCTTCTTGCCTTTCCAGCAGCACCTGCCTTCTGCAGGACTCCTTCCTTCACCCAGGGAAAGGATTAGAGCCGTTGCCATTCTCTTCATTTATATGATTCTGTCACTGCCCTGACACTGGCGTAATCTTCTTGACTGGCTGATCAAACTGATTTTCAACAGTTTTAGACAGAGTAAAAAATTAGTGGGTTTGAGTCTTCCTTGATTCTTCTGGTGGTTTCTCTGTCACTCAGGCTAGCATTTTCTTCCTTTATCTCAAGTCCTTTTTGTTTTTTCACTATGCTTATCTTCCTCCCTATAAAACATCTACTACAGGTGGCATTTTCTGACCTTTAGGCCTCTAATTCTCCTAATCTCGTGTCAAAGCAGCAGACGAGTGATAACAGCCCCTTATCAGACTTTGTATTATTGCAGTATTCAACATGACTTTTTGGCCTTACTCCAGACATACGAGGTTTTCCACTCCTTTCAGCAAACCCAGGATCGTGCTGGAGATATTTGCTCACAGCGCAGAGCGTCTGTGGAGGCTGCATCTTTATCACGTGCAGCCACATGAAATGATCTCCTCTGCAAGTGGTGTGTGTAGATCCAGCGTCGTTGTGGTTTGTAACGCATCAGGAACTACTGAAATACTTCTGCACTAAACCAACCTGTTCGACATCACAGCAGATCCTGCCGCTGCGGGCTTCTGGAAAAGGGAACAGAGCTGTGGTTTGTGGTCCTGCTTCTACCAAGAGTAGTACTTGGGGGGCAGGGGGCATTGCTGTGGTAGCTCTTTCTGGTTGAGGAACCAGTTCTGTGTGTCTGGTTGAGGTGTATTTGTGCTCCTGGTGTTTATTGACGAGGAGGGCAGATAAGGCCAGATGGGAAGGAGTGGAAATCTTGATGGTAAAGACGTGCAGCCTGACCACGCATGAGTTATTTGCTTCTGCTGGACCTCACCTTCACCATCTCACCATCTTTACATGATGACTTGCCTAGTGAACAAGCCCAGGTCCCTCAGCTGCTCCTCACCACCCTTGTGCTCCAGCCCCTTCCCCAGCTCCATTGCCCTTCTCTGGCCACGCTCCAGCCCCTCCATGTCCTGCTGGGAGATGATGTTCAAGATGTGGCCTCCCCGGTGCTGAGCACAGGATGATGATCGCTTTGGGTTTACCTGGAGTTCCTAAGAGTTCCCTGATGTTGTGATTCATTGAATCGCTGAAGCAGGGGCTTCCTTAAAGCCTTTGAGTAGCTTCCAATTTTAGTGGGACTTGAGCTTCTAAAGGGAGCAGAAGCTCGAGTTTTTTTTGACAGATCAGCCCTTTCTTACTGAGGCAAATGTGGGTTTGTGGTTTGATGGTATGATACAGAATATACAGTAGTATTTCCTCGCCTTAGTGCTACCGATTCCTGGAGGAATTGGTACTGATTTTGTGCTTTGAACAGAATTTCAAAGCTCGGTTTTGATACAATTAAAATGCCTTTATTCATCAGCTCTTCAAGAGTTTGCAGCTCAGTATTTAGAAGGCAATTTTAATCGCCTGGAAGTTTGTAGAGGATGAGACCACTTCTTGTTGGTAACTGAGGTTGCTTAAAAATAGAACTTTCACTTCCATCCGCATACCCACGCTGCTTGCCGGCTTAAAAGCCTGGGGCTGATTCTAGGTTTCCTTTGCAATGTACTATTAGCTAGACTGGGATGGTGTGGTTTGCACAGACGTATGCTGGCCACGTGCCCCTGAGCATGAGGCAGCCTTTTTTTCTGACTCCTAACACTGTCAAGCAGTGACTTGTCTCTCCGAGTCCTTGCTGGCACGAAACTAATCACGTAGGTGCTACCAGTGCCAAAGTGGCTTTTAAGCCCCAAAGGTTTTGGGACCTTACAGTATTTTTTGTTTGGTTTGGGTATCTGGAAACTGAGGTGGAACCCTAGGAATGTTTTGGTTGGAAAAGACCTTTGAGATCATTGAGTTCAAGCATTAAGCCAACATTGCCAAGCCCACTGCTAAACCGTGTCGCTCGGTGCCACATCTACATGTCTTGTAAATGCAGCCAGGGATGCTGGTAGTGCTTCTTTACCAAGATCCATCCCGACTTCGTGAGCAAGTTGTTCTGCTGCTCGGTAGCCTTTGGCTGCATAGATCAGGCTGCAGCTTGTTATCACTGAAGTTTTAAGAACTTCTGGTCACTATCAGTCAAGATAGTTCCTTCGAGGAGGAAAAAAAAAACTGTGTGTGGGTAGTACCAATAATGAGCTTTTTCTGTTGTGAAATAATGGGCATGTGTTCCTTCCCACGGAAAGCAGCTGTGAGAGGGGAAGGGAGGGGGGCTGGGGGAAATCCCAATGCAGAACCCAGTACCTGGGCAGTGATCTTCATCCTCCGGTGCAGGCAGAGCCATACTGAGCTTAAGTAATTTTTTTTTCGGAAAAAAAGACATTTTCCCCATCAGCAAGCGTATTTGTGATCATTTATTGATCGTTATCATCCATCGCAATCATGAGGGGTGTTAAGTCCTCTACTCTGTTTTTTTTTCCTTGCCACTGGAGTATCACTTCTCCTAACCCTGATGTTCACTGCTCAATTGACAGCTTTTACTTCAACTTTCAAATCCTTCCATTTTTAGCTAGGCAATTTTCCCTAAATTAATGGAGACTGATGGACTTTTCTGATTTAAGTCACCCATTTACAGCAGGGATTCAGGTGATGCCCAACATACTTGGCTCCTCAAGAGCAGGGAGCATCCTGTTGTATGAGGAGGCTCTGTCCATTTGTTCTGAGTAATTATGAAGTTATCTGGGTGGAACTCATGTACGGTTATGTAGGATCACTTGGATTTTCTCATGGATGAAGAGTAAAGAGCTCTCATAAGCAGGAGGAGCAGAAGATGGTTGATTAAGAATACAGTCATTTTATCTAGACTTTACTAAAAGTGGTGGCTGTAATAATGAATGTGTTCTTAAAGTAAGAAAGGACACGGAACAGAGACATGCAGGCAACTGGCTTGTAGTTCTCCTAAACACACTTTCTGCGAGAAGTTGCCAAGTCTTTTTTAACTCCACAAAATCAAACCAAAATCGCTTTCCATTTTTCAACCTGGCGCTTCTGCCAGATTTGTTATGTTGGGAACACGATGTAGTGTAAAAGGCATCTGTAACCTCAGGCTCTCAAGAAAAGGCCCATGTTTTATACATTATTCTCGTCTCTTCGATGGGTACCTTCTAGGAAACGTCTTTGTTAGCTGTTCTTTTTTTCCAGAACAGAAATCCTGCCTCGACATGTTCTGCGCTGAAATGTCAGCGTTGTGCTGTTGTGTAGGTGGCAATATGTATTATACACAGTTTGCAAAACCTGAATAATCAGCGATGTGCATGACTTTGCCAGGGAAAACAAATGGCTGTGTCATTTTGATGTCGGTATAGCAAGAAAATGTAACCTATAAAAGTTAATTAGCATTCTTCCAGAAGGGGGTTGTTTAACTAACATCTTTGTTTCCATGTTTTCAGTTTTGTCAGGAGTTGGAGGGGAGTGTTTTATTCTGTTCTAATATATACCCATAGATTTGCAGAGTATTTCACAGAGTTTTCGCTACCGTGCATCTGTCCTTCATTTCAGCAAATGACTAGATTTTTTCCCCTTGCTTAGATCCACTGGAAATTTTTATTCTGGTTTTCATGTAATTTTTTTTTTTACATAGTTTTTGTATATAAAATTCCATGAGCCTGATGGTGTTCCTGCTAGCTGTCAAAATCAGGTTTTGCCAGTGATTTTAACAGGAGAAATCCTGCCATTGTCATTGAAATCCTGACTGTCTGTGTCGCTGTTGGCTGTGGGAGCTGATGGAGCCCCATCTCTCATGACTTTGGTTCTCTGGTAGAATCATGGAATCATAGAATGGGTGGGAAGGGACCTTTCAAGCTCCTCCAGTCCAACCCCCTGCAGGGAGCAGGGCCATCTGCAGCCAGAGCAGGTTGCTCAGAGCCCCGGGCAACCTCCCCTGCAATGGTGCCAGGGATGGGGCAGCCACCACCTCTCTGGTCACCCTGGCACAGGCTCTCACCACCCTCAGGGTCAAGAATTTCTTCCTTTGATTTCTTACAGATTCACTTTGAGTACTGCAAGGCCACATTTCCCCTATTTCTAATAGTTTTTTCCCTGTGAGGGCTCCAATTGCCCTTACTCATTAGTTACTAATTGTCTCAGGGGTTGAGAGAGCTTGTTATGGAGGGTTATTCAATACAAAAGAGAACACCCATTAGAAGGAAAGAGTGGAGAGCATAATCTTTAAGGTAAGATTATATATTTCTTACTACATCCACGAGATATCCCTTTTTATCCTTACTTTTTATTAGTAAGCACTGTTTTCAGCTCTTCAGTGCCCCAAGTTGTATAGTTTCCCAACCTTTGGCACTTTGACTAATAGAAAGCTAAGTCCTCTTGAAGAATTCTGAATCTCGTTCATGTTTTGTCTCTTCAACTTTGCCCTCCTGAGTTTCAATTCCAAGGCTTTCCCGTAGCATTTGGAAACTGTTCTTTAAACCTGTTGACTTTGGAACTGTCCACGCTGGATATAATCCAGAACATGATGAGGGATTACTGCAACAGCGGCTTCCAGACCGAAGATTTAGTTCATCTATGTAGCAAAGTTGAAAAATACTGTCAATAAAACAGTGAACGCTTTTCTAGGTCAGTGTTCCATCTTACCTAGTTAATGACCTCACCTAAAAAACCCCAACGTTTACGTTTCCTTTGCCAAATGTACAAAATTCTGAATATTTACTACAGTAAACATCATAATTTTTTCTGATTCATAGTGCCGTTGCGCCTCAAATCGTGACAAAAAATGAAGAGATTATATGTATGTATATTAATGCTGAATGACGTGGGCTTCCCTTTAAAATGTTTACTTGGAAAAACTAGCAGACTCCATCCCTTCCAGCACTGCCAGCACTGGAGCTATTGCTCCATACAAAAAATAGCAGTGACTACGAAACGTGTCTGCCCAAATTAACTGCAGGAATTAATTCCAAGAGAAAGGGTTAATATGTCATTATTACACTAATTTCAAGTCTTAGAAAAAGAAGCATCACTAAGTGAGAAAATAAGTGTTGCATTTAGTTCAAGCTTTCTTTGAGAGGTTGCATTTCTTTTTTCTGGGTTTTTTTTTCTTTGACACTGTTCTGTGCTTTACTCGTGTGGTTCCTTCTGCATTTTAGTGTGAGGACAAAAAAAAAAACCTACCTTCCACAATGAACTCCTGCTGTAATAAGAATTACAGAAAAGTGCAATAATGTCTTTATACTTCTATAGAAGTGTAACATTTATTTTTATCTACCTATATATATATAAAAAATATTTAAAACTAGTCCTTTCTCTCTTGTCAGTGTGCTGTGCCATATGGTGCCGAGCAACATGCCAGATGATAAAAATATTCCTAGAACATATGATATCATCAGTCAATTCAAGAGGGGTGAAACTTCTTGACCAAAGCATTTGTGGCTTTGCTACATTTTCCTAGGTGTAAAGTGTATATTTTGAAATGATGAAGTGTGTCCAAGAGGTCTCCTTTTATGTAAATTCTAAGATACCGGCTTGGAACATGATGTTTGTTAGAAACGGTTGGAACTACAGAAATTTTGTGTTAACAAAGGGATTTGTGGCAAAATAGTGGTTCTTTACATAGCAAGAAATGATTCAGCTTCCTGCTTTCGATCTCTGTTGCTGATAGCTGCTCTGGGGTTGGACCCACGCCACGGGGAATGGCATCTCTCCATCTCTCCTCTGCGCTCGCGGGCAAGGCGGGATGGAGCTCTTGGTCCTGTCTAGTGCAGACAGCTACCTGTACACGCTCGGGAAAGGAGCACGTGTGCCCCAAAATAATAATAATTTAAGAAAAGACAATATTAAGTGCTGTGGTTTCCAGCAGAGTAGCGTCAGATACGCTGAATTTTTCTTACTTTATATTGAGCTTGTTTTGTGTTTGCACCAAGCACCCCAAACCCAGCAACCGGAGTGTTTTCCGTCGGCAGGGTGACTCGTGGGCAAGAGACTATCCCAAGGATGCTACAAGGCAAACAGAAGGGAGATGTTAGATGCCCTTTGCCTGGAACTTCGAAGGAGCACCACTGAGATTTCTAGGCCAAGGTGGTCCAAATGCTGTGAAGTGGGCAGGCATGAAATTGTTTTGCAAAGGAAAGAGAAATAACTGTCTGTAATTAAAAGTGAAAAGCCTAGAAATGATTCCTTAGTAGGTTTCTCTTCCCTGAAAATATTCATCGTCGCTGACTTCAGGCTGAACTAGGCCAATATGCCAGAGCAAAAGACATGGATGTGCTTGAAGGCTGAAACAACCTACGCTTTGGCTTTTTCAAGAAAGAACAAAGCAGTGCTTAGCAATGGTGCACAGGCATCTTCCACCTTCCCGAGGGTCTCGTTACAGTCATTTGGGGCTGGAGAACATCTCATGTACCCTCAGCCAGGCTGCTTCTCAGCTGCAGCTTTGCTATATAACGTACCTGAAGAAAGGGAATCGCACGCAGTTGGCTGTGTTGTTGTTATTTTGTTAATGTTTATGAAGCAGGTCATAAACCCTGTCAACCTCAGGGAACCACACTGTAAATATTTGCACTGGGGCTCTACGCTTTCCTAAGTGGTGGGAAGTAACTGGAGACTGAAGTTACAAGCAGCGCTGGAAAGGATTTGTAGGCTTTTATAACCTCGCATATTCCTTCTTATCACAGATCACATTTACAGAAGATACAGAAACACAGCTACGAGCACGGAACCAGCCGTGCCCGTGGGGACGGGTGCCGCGGGTTCCCTGCACAAGCACACGCGTATTTCAGCGCCCGATCGCCGCTCCTGCAGCCGAGTTGTGCAGGGTGCCCGCCCACGCGCTGCAAACCTCAATCAAGATCCAAGCTGCCTATAGGTTGTTTACATTGCCAATCTCTGCCTCTGTTAGAAGAATCCAACTTCTTCTTTCTTCGTCTGAGCAGCTCGCAGGATTTCAGGAATTCGTCTGAA
Organism: Todiramphus chloris collaris; assembly: GCA_025345505.1. Lineage (NCBI taxonomy): Eukaryota > Metazoa > Chordata > Aves > Coraciiformes > Alcedinidae > Todiramphus > Todiramphus chloris. The sequence goes on along the minus strand of JANVCC010000261.1, from coordinate 11,738,161 downwards.
CAGAAAGCAGATGGTTTCAGGAAGCTGAAATGAAGAAGGAGAAGGAAGAAACTGGAGTTCCGAACTACGATGTTAAGTAAAAGCTACCATGATAGATTTTTCTTCTTTTAAAGACAACAATGAGTCTTGTCTCCTGGCGTGCAGGGAAAAAGGAAGTGCTAAAGATGCTCTGAAGAGGCATCGTTGTTTGGTTTGGGTTTGTTTCTGTTTATCTGGCAAGCGTTCCGCGCTAAATGGCAGAGCGCAGGTTGGCGTTCCCTCGCTAGTCCCCTGGCTGCGAGGAGGTGGTGCCCGTTGGCCCTAGGACCCCCGCTTGCCAGACCCAACGGGTTCCTCCCCGGGCAGCACCCTTGCCTCGGTGAGAAAGTGGAAGAGGACATCATCTCCCAGGCAAAGGAACGCAACCTTCTGCGGGAGAGCGGTGTCTTTCTGCTCGGCTCAGCCTCTGTCTCCAAAAATCCCTCCTGCCTGCCCGAGGCTTCCTTAAATCTTGAGGAAACCTCAAAAGGGCACTTAACAGCCCTACTGTGGAAATCAACAGCCTGGTTTAAATTAGCAGGAAGAGCAATTTCCTCTTGCAGTACCAATATTTCCTTATTAAAACGAGAGGACAGGGTATAAATATAGCATAAAACTTCCAATCCCGCGTAGTATTTCTTGGAGGGCTGCGTTTGCTGTGTTTATTTGCCTCAGGGGTAACACTTTTTTCTGTACATTGTGAGGCTCAATAGTCTGGCAGCGGCAGCGCGCAGAGCTGCTTGTCTTGATACTGTGCATCTGTCTCTGTTGTGATGGTATCTATAGCAGAGTCGAGAGGAGAGAAATAGATAGTGAAGATGTCTCTGGACTCGGTTTTTCACCGTTGCTGTGGCTGGGTTTTCCAAAAGGGGGTGGGTTTGTGTGAGAAGGACCATGGGTGCTCTAGTACTGATCGGTATTTGGGCAGTGCAACCTTCTTTATTACTTGAAACTGAGGTTGTCATAAACTATGGGTCTTGTCATAGGGGCTGGAGGCCATCAGCGTTGAGGATAAGCTATAGAATCATAGAATTGTTTAGGTGTGAAGAGGGCTTTAGGATCGTGAAGTGCAACTATTAACGCAGCAGTGCCAGGGCAGCACTGCCCCTGCCCCTCAGCACCACAGCTCCACGGCTTGGGAACCCCTCCAGGGATTACGGGGACTGCACCCCTGCCCTGGGCAGCCTGGCACAGCCCTGGACAACCCTCAAGGGGAAGAAGTTGTTCCTAATATCCATCCTAAACCTCCCCTGGGGCAACTTGAGGCTGGTTCCTCTTGTACTGGGGCTTGTTCCTTGGGAGCAGAGCCCGACCCCCCTGGCTCCAGCCTCCTGTCAGGAGCTGTCAGAGCCAGAAGGTCTCCCCTCAGCCTCCTTCTCTCCAGGCTGAACCAGCCCAGGGCCCTCAGCTGCTCCTCACCCCCCTTGTGCTCCAGCCCCTTTCCCAGCTCCATTGCCCTTCTCTGGCCACGCTCCAGCCCCTCAGTGTCCCTTTTGGAGCGAGGGGCCCAAAACAGAACCCAGGATTGGAGGTGCAGCCTCCCCAGTGCTGAGCACAGGGCAACAATCCCTTCACGTGGAGAGTTCAGAGTAGGAAGAAAAACCATTTCTGAACTCTCCTGATTCGCAAGCCGCCAGCATCGTCCCTCTGCTGCACTCCTGCTGTGCCCTCCCAGCCCCTACAGCAAGTGCTGTACCAGAGTCCACGGCTAAAATCCTCTTCCTCCTCCTGCTTTGGAGCAGCTTTGTCCTTGGATTTGCTACAAGAGGAGCTTTTCCTTTGTTCCTTTTTTTTTTCCTCAGCGCGGGGTAACGTTGGCTCGTGGTTTGCGTGGCTGTTACTGCAGGGAACCTTCCCAGGCCGCCTACCTTTGGGGGGAAGGGAGCGCTTCGAAAGCCTGGCTCATCTTGGTTTAACGAAGTCTAAGCCAGACGAGAGAAACTGCAGCTCAGAAGGAGAGGGGTCCTTGTGTGTCTCTGCCAGAACGGGTCACGTCCATTTAGCCAGGACTTATTTTTCCTCATCACTCTTAAAAACTGGTTGTTCTGCTCCCACATGTGCACAGTGTTACAAACTGGATTAAAACTATCCTGGAAAGTTGAGATCCAATGAATTTTACAAACACTTTTCTTTTTTTTCTTTTTTTCCTAAGCTCTCCTGAGACTAAAACTCATTCTGTGTGAATGTCCAAAGTACAATTGCTTCTTGATTTGTAACAGATGCTGCAAAAAAAAAGGAGCCTTTGCCATTAACAATTCTGGGCAGGCAGGCAGATTTGGAACTCTGGGCTACTCCAGTCTCTCCTGGTTTTCTCAGGAGACCAGCATATCAAAGGAGAAAAGGAGTGGGGGGTGGTGGAAAAAAGCTTTGGCTTGCTTTAAGATGTTGTGCAAACCCACAGGCTCTGAGCTTTCCGGGGTCATGCAACAAGTACACGAAGACTGGAAATGTAATTTGGAGCCGTGATGTTATGAGACCATTCAGATGAGGGAAGAAGTGAAATTCAGATTTGTTTACAAATTCTACTGGTGCAAATATTGTTTTTTAAGAAGAAAAGAGTTTCTTAGCTGGTCAGTAGAGGGCAGGCATATTTTATTTCTGAAGAACCTTTGCCTGCTACTGTGTGCAAAGAATACTCGCTCTACCTTCAGGTTTGAGGAGTGTAAGTCTACTTTGTCATGTTACAGGGATATAAATCAGCAGTAATAATTTAAAAAGACATTGTCAACCCCTTTGAGGAGCTAAATGTCCATTTTAAAGCAATTGGAGGATATGAGTTATGACTACAGGCATTTAATTTCTGTGTTTAGATGGTAAAAACCATGGCATAAAAGCCCTGAAATATTGCCTCTCCCGAGTGCTAGAGAAGAATCATTTCTCTGCTGCATTCTGTGAAACGCAGTAGTTCTTTCTGATGGGAGCTACTATATCACTAATGGGCTGGAAACACGCTCTTGAAAGTCACGATTGTTTAAATCTTCAGCTCGGTTACAGAGATTCCTCCTGAAGATCTGACTAGCCAAGCGACTTTAAGCGTAAAGGAGCAATGCCTCTTTTAATTTCTACCTGCCTTCCTCTGTAATTGAACCAGTGTTTGTATTTCAGCGGGACAGGATACCTAACAGGTTCTGAATCCAGGGGAAAATCAGTGTCATATCACATTAACTCAGCAGGAAAAAAAAGAAGCATTTCTTCTGAGCGAGGCCATTCTTGCCCAAATACAGTTTAAGTCTGAGACAAAACGTAGACCCAGTCTTTTCAAGAAACGCCTTCCCCAGACCAGTTTTATGATTCCAGATCAACGCAGCTCTAGTATCATTCTAGTAAACAACTTTTAAAGCCTTGCAATGCGATTTATTCTTGAAGAGAATGACCACTAGGAACATAGATGGTGATGCTGTAAACGACTCGGAATTGGTGTCAGGCTGTGTGTGACACCTGAACCCTCCTTGGGGCGTGTGAGCAAGTCTGCCCCCGTGAAGCTACACATGCAAGCAGCAGTAAGACGAGACAAGGGTTATGTCATCTACCATCTCTTCCCGTGCCTTGACAGTTCCATTTTTTCCTGGCAAGGTTGATGTTCACGTAGACGCCTTTAATTAGGATCAAAAAACGGGTTGAGGATTTGTCCCAAAATACGCAGTTCGCGTTCTCTTTGTCCTCTGTGTACCCAGCAAGAGTCTTATTACATTTCAGAACTTTCCAGCTAGAAGTGAATGCTCTGAAAGGGGCTGACCATCAGCTCCAACTTCACAGGCTTTGGAGGAGTTTGGGTGCTGCGTTGCCTTCATAAAACAGCCATGGCTGAGAGGTGTGTGACTGAGGTACTGAGGTCCTTGCACTGCGCTTGTAACTCAAAATGAAAGTGAGTTGGTGCCATTATTTTGTTCTTTTCGAAGAAGTGATGTGGCCTTGCAGGCAAGGATCTGAATTTTGATGCCACTCGTGCCTTCCAGATGGTCTCTGGGATTAGTTTCAATTTTTTTTTTGTTCTGGAAATTAATGGACGTCCATATTTTTGTGCGCTCCAGCTAGACAGTGAGATGATGAATCTCTGTAAGAAATGAAAGCTGATTGAAGAGATGCAAATGTTAGAACCTTCAAATGATTTCAATCAAAATTGGACTTGCTATCCTGTGGGTACATGTTACTAAATTAACTGCAATCTTATCTACTTGTATCTCTGTTGTAGTCATCTAGGCAGATGGGAGAACTGTCCATATGCAGCCTATATCATATACAGAATTTACAGGCTATACTTGATTATAAAATTGTGCTTAACCCCTGAATGTTTCCTAAGTCTAAAACCCGAAATTCCTGCTCAGTGCTTTTAGGTGACTGGATTTCCCAGCAGCTGGACTGGACAGGCACATCTAAAACTTTCTCGCGTGTTGCTGTTCCAACAGTGACACTGCAGCCAAACGTTTGTAGCCCTGTGAGTCTCAGTGAAGAAAATAGTATTTCTGCTGATAATGCAATAACCGATCCAACAAATAACTTCCCAAAGTTTTGATGTGTAAGCTTTGGACTCTCTTCCTTTAAAATCTCTGCCTTTGACCTGAGATAATGAAGCTGCTGCAGTGGAAATTCCAGGATTACTCGCACTGACAACATCAACTTGGAACCGAGTCACTTCATAAAAAGAGAGCTGGTGTTTCTGGGAAGTGTTTGTGTTTCTGTGTTATCTTGCCACTTTCTGGAATTCTGCTGTTACATTTTCCTCTTCGATGTGTGCTCAAGGCCAGGTTGGATGGAGCTTTGAACATCCTGCTCTGGTGGGAGGGGTCCCTGCCTGTGCCGGGGGGTTGGAACCGGATGATCTCTAAGGCCTTCTTCAACCCAAACCATTCTGTGATTCTGTAATTCTTCAGAACCACCTTAAATAAATCAGAGATGCTCTTCTGGCTTATCTAGTGTTTAAGATTTAGGACCCTGTTGCACATAGGCTGCTGGTGGGATATGTTAGATACCTATGATAGCCTCCTTAGAACTGGTGTATGGACCAGCTAGGGCCTTCAGCAGTGGCAAAGCCACCCATAACTAAAGCTGAGGAATAGCTGTGACCACGGTCAAGTGTGAGCTTGACCACAGTAAAGGGTGAGCTGTCCTTCAGGATGGTTTCTTTCTGGTGAGGCCACGGTCTGTGCTGTTGGGTCCACGTGCTCAGTCTTCTCCATCATGTCTTCAGAGGTGCTGAAAGGGCCGTTCCCGTGCACCTTCTTGTGCTACTCCACCTGGATGCTCTGTAGGCTCCCCGATGCGAGGGGCGAGATGTGTTGTAGGAGCCGTGGATGGAAACGGTGGCGGGGAAGCTGAACTGAGGTGACCTAGGTGTGACTGGGAGGTGATGGATGACACTTAGGTCAATACCTGTATGAAAGCCTGTGTGATGAAGAAGACTTGGATAAGAACTGAGAAAGAGTTCCTACACAGCAGGACAGAGAAGGGATGAGAGACAAATCTGTGGGGAAGGGTGAATGTGCTGGAGCCTGGGAAGGGTAAAAAAGGAAAGTAAGAGGAAGCCTGAAAAGAACTGGCAGAAAGGGGGAAGAAAAGAACCTCATCTTTGTATCTTGCATAAAAACGTGTGCCTGAGGTAGTGCTCACTGGGACGATAGCAAAATAAAAAGAACCAGGAAGGCTGACTGGGGGAACATGTCCTGGAGCCTGGTTCAAAGGCTGTTACAAGCAGCCTGCAGACTCCCACTGATGTAAATGAGCGTTCAACCTTTTAAACATGCTAGAAACCCAAGTGTGTGTCTGTGCACTGCAGCAGCCTGTCACTGGGAGATGCACAGTCAGCTCTGAAACAACCCAGCAGCACAATTCTGAGGTGATTCATCCCAAGACACAAGACCAAAGTCCTGGCCTCGTTGGAAGATAGTGGGAGGAGGATTTTAGCCCTGTGGCTGCTGGGACAGGAATTAGCTCGAGGCTTTCTGAACGGTTCTCGCACTGTAGCGATACGGTGTGGGTACAGTGCTTAACTGCTCGATGGTCCTACTGTAGGTGGCCAGGCTTTGTTGGTTTGATCAAAAGCAGAAGCTATGTTTCATGTAAACAGAAGCAGCCTGGCAGGGCTGAGAAAAGTCAGGCTGAGAACTTGTCATTAATTCCCTGGGTGGTCCTTTTTCCAGTTGCCAAGTCCAGTTTGGCCCTGGTCCGATCCCCCCCCAGAGAGATGTTAGAACAATTCAGAAGCACCTAGACAATGAATCAGGTGCTAAGAAACAGCCAGCAAGAATTTGTCAAGAAGAAATTGTGTCAAACCAATCTCATTTCCTGCTTTGACAAGGTAACTGGCCTCGTGGATAACAGAGGAGTAGGAGATGTGATGTATCTTGACTTAAGTGAGGCTTTTGACGCTGTCCAACATGACATTCTTATAAGCAAGCTTGAAAAATATGGCCTGGCTGAAATCACCATAAGTGGCTGCAAAGCATTTGGGAAGAGCATTCTCCAAGAGAAGTTCTCAGAGGTGCTCTTTCCAACGAACGTCGCTTGCCGGCCTCTTCCTCAGCAAGCTCTGCTCTCTAAGCCACCAGCGCTCGTGAGAAAATCCACCTCTTTTACAGGGACAACAGGTCGGGGTGGGGGGAGGTTGGTAACACTGAAGAAATGAATCGGTTCTGAGGGTTCTATGTAAAAATCAACCCATTGAAATTTGGTGGAGAAGTGCAAAATACTGCCCTTGGAAAAGGTACAGTAAACGCCCGACGACAAAAGGCAGAAGTACGTGGGAGCAGAAAAGTGCCTGGGGTTTTAGATCACGAGGGAAAGGCAGCTCACAAAGGACACGCTATTGCAAAGACAGCACCTCCTTTTTTCGGGATTCTTTAGCAGGAGTGTCATGTGTAAGACATGGGAAGTAATTATTTTGCACCATATGGTGCTGGTGAGGCCTCAGCTGGAGTATTGAATCCAGTTTTGGGGACTGCATATAAAGAAAGATGTAGATAAATTGGAGAGTTTCCAAAAGAAATCATGAGGAAATGAAGAATTTTAAAAGCATGATTTAAAAGGAAAGGGCAAAGGGGTTCAGTTTGCCTGGAATATTTATTCTCCTCACCCCTTTTATGCGGCAGGAGGGTCTAGACAGTCTCCTGAGATCTAGGAGAGGCTTTATTTGTACAATCCTGACTAGTGTTGGCTATCCCAGGGACTCCGTTCGTCTCAGGCACCGTTAGCTGATGTCACAGCAGAGGCATCTTTAGAGATGTCCTAACAGGCATGGGAAAAGCTCTGAAGGACAAGGCTGGTACTTGGAGCGGCTTCAGAGGGTCTCTCTGCAAGCCCAGCAGGGAGGGAGATGAGTTTATTGGGGCAACAGAGAAGCCGGTGTTCAAAACTGACATTGTGAGTAGTGTGGAGAAAAACTACTTTACACAGGATGACTATTTCCGTGTGTGGCCGTGGGGAGTTAAATATCATCCTTTCGACAAGTTGGTGCCATCCTTCAACACTCAGAGCTTTTCTTCGCTGGAGATTTCTGACTGGGCTCAGAATAGGTTTTTTTCCTAAATTGAAATGCAGTAGTGTGAGAACGTTTACAAAGAGTACCAGTTTTTAAGGAGGAAATAAGTCCATGTGTATGGTCAGATTTTTGCTTGCTTGCTTGCTTGTTTTCATCCCTCTTCCTTTCATTTCTTACTCAATTCTAAGCTACATCTGCTGAATTTGTATCGTGTAGACATTGCTGTATTGGCAGAAATGATTGCTAGCCCTTGCTTTCTGCTCCTCTGCTTTTCTTTAGAGCTGTGAGACCCACACTTGCATACACCTACCAAAAGGTTCCCAGTGTTTGGAGGATTCCGGCCCGTGTGCTCCCCAGGAAGGTGGGGTTGGAACAAGCACGTCCAGAACTGTGGAGCAGCTCAGCTCTGCGGTCTGAACCAGTGCCACGTGTGGGATTTCTCTTTGCTGCAGCAAGTTCATGTGGTCACCCACAAAATATTAATGGACAGTAGATAATTGCAAGTTGTTAAGTGAGGAATAAGAAATATAACTCCTTTTTTTTTTTTTTTTCTCCTAGAAGCCAAATCCTCCTATTCTGCCTCAAGAAGAGTTAAACTTTCTGATGTGGTTTGAGCGAGTTTAAGCTTCTCCAAATTTGTAGAGATCTGTGGAGCAAGTGGAAGTAGTCTTGCTTCCTGTGAAGAGTGATACTGCCCAGACATCTCAGGAGGATAAGGCTGCCCGCTGGTCATCCCCAGGACAGGCTTTGTGGCCAGTGAAGCTGAGGAGCCATGGTCACGGTTGCACTTCAGCCTGGTCTTCTCATCCTTCCAGACCAAGGTGTGTCACAGCCATGGTCAAGGGAGCCAAACCTTGGCTTTGTGGGACCTCAGCTTCTCTGCCTTGCAGGCTGCTAATACCTGTCATGTGGGTGGAAATTGAGGGGAGATTAGGACCAGATATAAGGAAGAAATTTTTGCTGCTGAGGGTGTGAGAGCCTGTGCCAGGGTGCCCAGAGAGGTGGTGGCTGCCCCATCCCTGGCACCATTGCAGGGGAGGTTGCCCGGGGCTCTGAGCAACCTGCTCTGGTTGCAGATGGCCCTGCTCCCTGCAGGGGGGTTGGACTGGAGGAGCTTGAAAGGTCCCTTCCCACCCAAACCGGTCTGAGATTCTGGGAAATGATGGGATTGTCCATAGATATGAGCAGAATCCGTATCAGGACCCGCCCTGTGCTTTTCGCAGTACAATGCCTCAAAAGCATTTGCAAAGCCTGAAAAAAAACTAAGCAAAAAATCTCTCTGTCTCTTAGATACAAACACACACCCTCCCAAAAAAAAAAAAAAAAAAGAAAAAAAGAGAAAACAAAACAACAAAAAAACCCAGGACCTTTTGAAATCCCCAGCAATCCCCCATCAGCTCCGAGTTAAACTGCCCATCCAATTACTAATTCATTGCCTTTGTTGGTGGGGTTTGCAGTGGATGTGGCCTGGGAGATTCCCCCTGGGTTGCCATTTCCACAGCCATGCCCCAGAAGGGACTGGGAGGGAGTTTCTCTCCTCTAGCACCCACACCTCACTGCAGGGAAGCCGTTCTGCGTCGGGTGCGAGGGGAGCTGCACGTGGGTGCGAATTCAGAGCGTTTTTAACCGTGTTTTTAATTTTTATCTGCAAGCGACGCTCTATTATCAGCTCGATGATAAAATGTCTTGAATAGTTGACTCTAGGGCTTTCCCTGAACTGCCCATGAATGCTGAAACCATCTGTTTTTCTGGACGTTTGTCAGGGTGAGTGTGGCAGAGGCAGCTGTTTGAAAAAGGACGCTTTGGATGATGAACCAGCCTATTGTCTCGCAGCGATCCGCTCGCATTCACAGCCTCTACCCAAGCGTACTATCGAGCAATCAAAATCAAACTATTGTTTGTCCCAATCATATTGATCTGAAAAGAAGGTGGCGGGATTGACCGTGTTGGAGATGCAAATAGTTGTTTAGAGCAGCTGTATGCTGGCCAGTATGTACCCCAGTAGGAAACCCTCGCGGAAGCTAGAGAGCTCCTGCACCCTACTGGGGAGAGAGAAAAGATGATGCCAGATTGAACTCCAGTCTACAGCGAAAGGGGAAGGCTCTGGACTGTTGGTATCATGAGCAATTTGCTTTTTTTACAGCAGTGGTTGACATTAACCCTGTAGTGCCTTAGTGATTAAAGGCGGTTGTTCGGGCTTGTTTTCTGCGAGCGCGTTGCGAAGGGGGCTTGCCCAGAAGATAATTGCCTGAAGCTCCCGCGATAAAACGTGGGAGCGATTGGGTCGCTGGGATGTCAACTCTCTGTTTTCTCGTCTATAAAAATTAATTGCGTTTTTTTCTGTCGTCGTTTTCGCGGCGGAATCGTTCACGCGCCGCCCAAAGTTTCCATAATTTATTTACGCCGATGGAAATATAGCAGCCGAATCGAAACATATTGTGGTGTGCGTTTCCACGCTTAAATATAGCTGTCTTCTCCCTGCAGAAAGCAGGGGAGAGGAGGATCTTTAGTGCATGTAATGAAGATTAGAGCTTTTAGTTTAGAGTAACCGAGAAAGCTGCACTTCATCCATTAACATTTTAAGCTTTTTAGTTGTCCTTGTCACTTCATTGCATGCATGCTAATATCTCCTCATATAAAATTTAATCTGTCGAACTAAATGAAGGAATTAGTATCTGAAAGACATCTTTCATTAAGCAATTAACGAATCTTTCTAACAAATCTACAAAAGCATATGTGTTTATATTTAATAAGTATTTGTATGATCAGCCAATTACAATACACGGGTGCGTCTCCTCCGTTTGTTTGTTTGCGCCCTTACAAAACCCGAGCTTACAATTAAGCCGTAATTACGCGCTAGAAAAGGTGGCGCGGGGGTCAACAGCTGGGCTTGGGGGACCAAACTCATCACAGTACCCATCGCTTTGTGCCAGGGTCTTTAGTCTGGTCTCCTCGCGCTTCCCAGGCAGAAACGAGGAGGTAGCGGAGAATCGGCAGAAGGGACGCGGTCAAGGAGAGGTCTCCCTACGCTCACCGGCGACGTGCGCGGGTGTGCAGGAGAGAGGCGAAGGAGGAGGGGATGGTGAAAAGGCCCTCACCTGCCCCAGCTGCAGCACGTCCCCCTTCACAGCTTTCCAGCAGCTTTGCACCTCGGTTCTCTTTTCGGGCTGCTCGTGGCATTTTACGAAGGGACGCCCCACCCGCACTTCAACTGTCACTAGAAAAGCGTCAGCCTCTGTTGTGGAAAAAGTGACAAACAGAAGTAAAAATAGTGATACTGTCCCTTTGCCCTCACGCTGTTCTGAACTTGTTTGGGAGTCTTTTTTTTTTTTTTAGCAGTACATACAAATGCATCCTTCCTGGGCTCTCTTATCTGCATTACTTTAGTCTCTGGAATGCTCCATCCGATGTGTAAATGTCCAGCACAATGCATTCATAACTCTTTAATGTGAAAAGAAAAATAAAAGCTACCTGTTTTCCTTGAATAAGGTGGTGCTGCTGTCAGGTTTGTCCTGCTTTTAGAAATTATTTTTTTTTTATAAACGAAGCCTTCGCTTGGATCACGGCATTGCTTGGAGAAAAAGACCAAAGCAGGTGAGCAGTACTGGCTTCAAGTAGTGGCTGCTGTCCTGAGTGAGGACCAAGCTCTGCATTAAATGGTTCGTTTTCACGCACATGAAGTGTGTACAGCAATCCTTTTCCCTTCTACTGAAGAGAAAAGAATAATATTCTTCAGAAACTTCACAGTGCGCTTCGCTGCGTGGCAGCTGACTGGAAAACTCCCAGGAGAAGAACTGGAGTTGGGTAGGAGGAGTAAAACCAGAGTACTTGTGCAAGTTGCAAATAGGGCACCTGGGGATGGGTGAGCCCCAGGGGAGAGACGTGAGTCAGGGCAGCGCATGAGTTACAGGAAGGCACTTGGGTGGCCAGTGGGAAGACTGGTTTTTCTTTGCAGGCGTCCCCAGCACCATTAAAGCGGGCAGCCTGGCGTGCTTGATTTGACTCATTTGCTTATCTTTTTCATTAGCAGTTTGTTACCTGACTGTTTCAGAGCCAGTTCTGCAAGTGTTAAAATAACTCACCAGCTTGACAGCTCTCATCTCTGTCTGGCAGTATTAACAAAGTGCAATCCTTGCCATAAAGTTGGAAAAAAATCTATCAGACACCTCCTCGTTGGTTGCCAGAGGACCAAACCTCAGAGCAGGAGAGAGACAGAGGGAGATGCTGCAGCACCAGCGAAGTTCAGGGATGGTGAGGAGCCAAGACACCTGCTGTCTTCACCTCCTGGAAGGGGTTGCCTGGAGGAATCTTGGAAATCTTTGTTCGCTCTCGGGTACTTCTCTGTGGCACCTGTGAAGGTCTGCTCAAAAGTTTCACCCTTCACGTCAGACTTGGGGTCGTGTTTGTCGCATCTCGTGTTCTGGTGGAGGCCAAAGTCATCTGCTCAAGGATGCTTTCAGCTGTCACAAAATCCGGCCAAGACTCATTCCCATCTTGAAAGAGCCCCAGCCGCTCTCAAACGTCAGTAGTTTCCTCCTCCTTTTTATCTTTCGTTCACTCTCACGCAGCTTTCTGGACGTGGGCTTTTATTATGCTCCCTTTTTTTCTGTGCCTTCAGCACTCGATTCCAGCCCCTACTTCCAATGCTGTTCAGGTTCACCAAATATTGTCGTTGTGAAATTATCATCCAGGAGATCTTACCGAGTGCAATCCCCGGGTCCCCTCTTCTTCAAGTGGAACCACACAAACGAGAGCTACAGAATCTCAGGGTTTGGTGATAGTCCTTCTGATGAAGAGCAGTAGATAGAGAGATATCAGTGCCTTGGAAAGATAACGTGTCGCTAGTGTATTGCACTTCAACCTTTTCCCATCCCAGTTTTCATCATGCTTGGGTTATGCAGTTACCTGAGGGAATCATTTTCCTGTGGTCTTGGGGTGAATTTGACTCTACGTTGGTCAACCCCATGTCTTCCAATACGAATGTGGCTTGGAAAAAGAGGAGGTGCAGACAGTAGTGTGGAACTATTAATACCCTGTGTCTGTGTATTGACATTATTTAGCTGGTTTTTTATTAGGAAAAAAAAAAAAGTGGGAGTTTCTTTAAGAGCAATGGAAGGCTCAGCGCTTCAAATCTCAACAGAGACTGGGAAATGATAATCCAATACAAATAATGTTTCTTTGGGGTGGGCACACAAAAAATAAAGCCTGTTTTGCTTTGTTTCCTTTAGGATTTTAGTTATCTTAGTATAAAAATGCGGACATCTGAATCTGCCTTTTTTCTTTCTCCTTTTTTTTTTTTTTTTTTGTTATTATAATGTATAATACAACAATATAAACAAGACTTTGGGGTTTTTTTTAAAGCAGTCTCCTTTTCCCCGTGGAAATTTTCTTCCCAAAGCAGCATTTTGACAATGCTACTGATTAACATCCTTTCACAAGGTGAATAATATGTTAGGCGAAAACGTAGTAGAGTTAGAGAATTTGGCACAAAATTGGAATAAGGACAAAATGTTGTCAGCGTTGGGTGCTGGAAGCCATATGCTTCTTTTTGGAAGGTGGGTCACGTTCTTAGCTGTCAGATCGCTACGAATCCTCACGTCACCCGTGGACTTCGGGCAGAGACAGGTTTTCACCGCGGTGGGAAGGCAGGCCCGCCAGCTACCCCCAGTTTGGCACCTGAATTCAAGACTTGTATGACAAGGCAGTGAAGTTATCAAGCCCGGTGTGTGACGTGGAGGGACTTTTCTTACAGAGATTTGATTTCCAGTCTTCCCGCAGCAGCCTTCTCGCTTTACTGCACGTTTCGGGAAAGGGGGAAGAGTTGGTGTGTTGGTTTGTGGCTTTCTCTGATGGGTTGGACTTGGGAAGTTGGGTGTTTGGAAAGGAATTTCACCTTTATAAGAACACAAGCAAGTTTCCTGACTTGTGGTCCCAAGCATTGCTCTGCTTGAGAGAAGAGAAAGACCCAAAAACCCCAAAGCCATAAAAATTAGACTTCTCATCTCAACCCCAAATGAGCCCAGCTGTAATTTGCACCCAGGCTTTTGCCCACACACTTCTGCACTAGTTTGAAGAAATCTGCTGGTTTTACCCTCTGCTTCTTCCCACTGGATTTTCAGGAAACTTTAATTTTACTGTGTCAAATAAGCTGATATCTCCCTGTCCAAAGAATGGGTCTCACTCCTGAACCATATAAATTCAGCTCTCCTTTTTTCTTCATTTTTAATTTATTTTTTAATTGTCCTCTGAATGTTCAATTCCAGATGAGATTCTGGGGGAGTGACACAAATACTTCTGTTGACAGTATGAGCATTGACAGTATTATTGTGTTTCTGCACCTGGCATTCCTAGAAAGAAATAACAATAAACAAACAAAAACCCAAACAAACAAAACCCCCAAAACCAAACAAAACCCTCAAAACCAAACAAAACCCACAAAAACATACAAACAAAGGAAAAACGGAGTTTTGTTTAGCTTCTCTCAAAAAGGCTTGTCAGTAAAATTCACTTTTTTCCTTAATTGTATGAGAAATTTCACTAAGGGTTAATTTGTTTTATTTCTATGTTGACACTATAGGAAAAAGAGTTTAAGTTCAGACTGCTCCCACCCAGCTGAACGGAGAGAGACCTTTGGACCAGCCTGCATAGTTGACCTTTAGGAGAATCCCTGTGCTGAGGGAGAGTGAAAACTGGTTGCCTTCTGTCAGAACGGGTGTTGACCTTGTTTAGATATCATCAGAAAACAGGTCAAAGTGTTTGCTGTCTTCAGGGGCAGAATCAGTGCTGGCACGTGAGGATGCAGGACTCCTCTGTTCCGGGTACTCCACATGGGATGGCCAGTTTTTATCAGGATCCCATCCTGGGGCTCGGTGGGAGGCAGGCACAGCCTGCCCTGGAGTCTGGTGGCATTTGTACCTCCGTGGGTTCAGCCTTTGGAACCTCCAGCACTTCTGAATGGCCATTCAGAGCAGTTCTGGTGTGAGTTTGTACTTGGTTTTTTGTTCTCCCTGGTCCCCGCTCCTGAGATGCTGTTAATGGTTTTATGGCAGTCGTTTATGATGCAGGGACGTGCTGTCCCTGTAATGAAGACATAAAGGGCACCATTCATTCTCCTAAACGGAGGTGTCTGTCCTGCCTGGCCTCCAGCTGTGGGTCCAGAAGGATGTAATTCTTCCTCCACGGCAGTGTCAGACCTGCCAGCTTGGTGTGAATGTGGAATAAATACCAGGGAGCATCTCACGGTACTACACGGGCCCCTGTCTTGAGGCAGCTGAATTGAGCTCTGCTTGTTTACTGCAGGTGAACTAATCCTGTCTGAGCTCCGTGGACTGTGCTGGTCAGTGCTGGGGCTGTGGGGACAGCATGGGTAGAACGTTTTTAGATTCCTACATTCAGGTACCTAAATTTAACCTGACGCTGAATCCCTCACAAACAGCAGGGTGCTTGCTGTTGTATTTGGTTACGTGGGCTGCGGGCAGGAAACTGTTGGCATGGCACTCTCTGCCAACCGAAAGCCATCGTGGTGCTCGCTCAGCTTTAAATAAAACGTGAAATTCTGCCAAATGAAGCATGAAACATGTTCACCTTTCAGTTCTTGCACCTGACCAGTTTGAGTGAAGGCTGTAGTTGTCCTGTGGTTGAAGTTGGTAAGACACGGATCTCTGCAGAGGGATTCGGGTCTGGAGCACCTGAGCTGGCAGTAGGCACTGGGAATGACACTTCCCACCAGCTCTACAGGCTGTGCAGGGTGCTGAGGATCTTACCAATAGCTTTCATTTAAGGGGAAATGAATCTTGACCTAAATCGTTTCATCTGGCAGCTCCGGAGAGAGCCCACAAAATCTAAAACAGGTCTAATAAATTCTGCCGGTCTGGGAGACCTTATCACGGCTTTTCAGTACTTCAGGGGGACCTGGGAGAAAGATGGGGCAATCTTCTGTTGCAACAAGACAAGGGGTGATGGTTTGAAACTGAAAGAGGGGAGATTCAAACTAGACAGAAGGACGAAAATGTTTATGCTGAGGTTGGTGAGACACCAGGTTGACCAGAACGATGCTAGATGCCCCGTCCCTGGCACCATTGCAGGGGAGGTTGGCAGGGGCTCTGAGCAACCTGCTCTGGTTGCAGATGGCCCTGCTCCCTGCAGGGGGTTGGACTGGAGGAGCTTGGAAGGTCCCTTCCCACCCAAACCAGTCTGTGGTTCTGTGATTCTGAGTGGGGAGTGGTACCTCAGCCACGTTAGGAAGACAGGCACACGGATTTGGTGTTTGGCTGACTCAAGCGTTGGCCCGGGTGTTGGGTTTGAGTTACAAATCATTTTCTTGCTCATCTTCTTTAAAAGCGTGGCCTGGTGTTGTGTCAGGGATGGGATTAGCAATGGCTTATTCCAGCTGTCACCATGACCTCCAGGCTGTCTTTTTCGTGGTGAATTCATAAAAGAACAATGGCAAACAGGATTATTCCAGTGGGAAGGGGAAACCACTGATTAATTCCCAGGAGTACTGAAATGTCCCTAGGATAAACTAATGTTCTTTAGGAGCAATTCCTGGTAATTCTTTTTGTCCTTCAGCAGTGGTTTCTGTTTGTGGGACAAAGCTTTACTCTTCATTTAGGTATCTTCTCTGTGGAAAGCAGAGAGAAGAACTCTTCTGGGAAATAAGGTGGCCAAACCAGAAGAAGCCTAACAGTCCCATTCCACCTCAAGAGCATCTCTGCTGCGGAGAGACCTTGGCCCCAAAGTTCCATCCAGCTCGTAGGGGCTGTGTCTTTGCTTTCGCTCAGATTGGCACAAGAAGAAATCTCTGGTCGTAGAGGGTCAGCTTGAGGTTGTAGGCACTTTATTCTACTGCATTTCCAACCCCGTTGCAGTGAGTTGCCCACTTAATCGCAGCGATGCTGTGTGTTTTTCAAGGTTAAGAATCAGAGCTGGAAGGTAGGAGGGATGCGGATTGTCCCAGTGTGAAGGACTGGTGCCTGTGGTCCCCCCCAGCTCTCTGTGAGGGGTCATTACAGGGCCTGAGGCTTTGCTGATGGTGGCAGAAAGGCTGCAACCTCCTGTCTGCCAGCAGCAACCTCCTATCTCAGCAGCTCTGGTTGATACCAGCAATCATCTTGAGGGAAAGTCAGTATAAAAATACAAGGTTAACTTCTCTCCGTGTTTTAAGGCAGAAACAGCCTTGCTTAGGTTTCTGAGCAGGATGGTCTGGGATGGATCCCTGCAGGCTACTCAACTTCATAGCTTGGGGTGGTTTCTTGCAGCCCTGCGTTCTTTCACTCTTGTTTGAGTTGCTGTAACCTTAATTAAGGTTGCCTTCTTACAGTATTTTTTTTTTTTCCAAATATGTTCTGGGAAGTGTTGGACTGCTTGTGAGTTTAAAGCAAATTAACAATACTTCTTTTTTTTCCCTCTGTAAAAGCTGTTTGACAATATGTCTCTTGTAAACTTGCAGCTTTCGAAGTTTCTGTATCAGAATGCGAATTGATTCTGGGCTTTGACGGATCGCGCCCCATTAGCTCTCTGCCTTGTAGGAAGCAGCCCTTGACCTATTTTTTTTTAAGCTTTATTTCATAAATGTTTTCAAAACCGTCTGAAGATCAAAAAAGCAGGGTCATTCATTTCAATTTACTTTAGAGACCAGCGGTTCATGGCTAATGAATGTATGGTTTATTAATCAAATGTATGTAGCTGAAAGAAGCCAACTACAATTCACTTACAATTGCGATTTTACCCTATTTTAACGTTATTTTAATGAGCTGCAGATTTGAATGTGGGCTTTGTTCATCTGTTGCTTCCACTCAATTGCAGCTTCACCCTAAGAAGACACAAGACAGATTGATCAGGCTTCCAGTCATTGTGAGACTTAAATGAAGTGAACAGGGCCTTATGTTTCAAAACCAAATGAGAGGATTAAAGCAAAAAAAAAAAAAAAAAAAAAAAAAGAAAGAAAAAAAAAATCTCCTATGTTATCTGTCTGCTGTTCTTAAATTTGATTAAGCCACTTGCCACTAAGCACTTTTGCTTTTACTGTAAATACAGCCTAGAAATAAATTTTCATGGCCGCAGGCACCAATCAGCAAGTGATACCATGAATAATTAGCACTTAGAAACACTTGTTCATGGTGGAATATTTCTGTGATTGCCGTTTCCAAAAACACACTCGGATAATAGGACAGTACATTTCTTTAAGGTCTAATTGGGATAAAGCTCAGTGCCAGCAGTTGCAGTGGGAGCATAAGCAAAGTTTTCAGAGTATTTTGTGCGCGTGTTAAGCGACGGTTGATATTTGGTGAGAGGAGGAAAGAAAGAGCAGGCTCTAGTCCTGACCATATCAAATAGCTTACTGTAGTTTTGAAGCCACAGCATTCAGGTTTGGGCAATAAAAGGCACTTTTGAACCCAAATTGGACCGTATCTGATAGTATCAAATGCAAACAGACTGCAACCACCGGTGAAATAATCAATGGCCCGTGAAGCGAGAATTCTCTGTCTTGGTTCTTCTTTGGCTTTATCCGTAAAGGCTCCCCGGTCGGCTTGGGAATGGCTGACAGGCAGAAGCAATCCCTGTGAGTTATACTGGACATAAACTCCAGGAATAGGAGTGCAGGAGCATCGCTCAGTTTTATAGACGTTTGCTTTGGTTTGTGTGTTTAACTTTTGACATAAGTGTGTTGGAACTGCGAAGTCCATCAAGAACCGGCGTGGAAAATGTTCATCGCGCCGGCAATAACGCTGTGTTTTTCACATGTGTTTAATTTACCTGTTTTATCATTGGTTTTTATGCCAATTACACAGTTCTCTATTTGATGTACACCTTTTTTTTGGGGGGGAGGGGGGGCCCTAAATTGCCTTTTGACCTTTGCGTGAAAAATGTGAAGTAGCAAAGCACTCTTAAGGTGCCTGTACTTGATCCCCTGTTTCTTGTGTGCCCAAACTCCTGCTGGTCCCACATTTTTTGTGTGCCCAAACTCCCACCTTACTCAGGGTTGACTTTCGGTGCAGTAAACCCAGGCTGCAGGGTCTGGTGCCCTGAACAACGTGCAGTTGTTATCTCCAGTGACTTTTTTAGCTAAGAATGCTGTGACATTTTGCAGGGTTTACAGATGCTTTTAGAGTGGAAAACGGCGACAGAATCCCTCGAAAGAGATGGTTTTGAAAGCTGATCTTTCCATAAAGCTTTGGCTGCATGAAGGAGAAGGGCTGAGCAGGGTCTCCATGGGGCAGGGTAAATTTACAGGTGGTGAAACTGAGGCAGGGAAGGGGGAAGGAAAAGGACTTTCTGGTGTATTTGGTGTCTCTGTGAAGCAAACAAAGCGCAGGCTGCCCTAACTGTGCCACTTTTCCTCTAGCCACGAAGGGTGGGGAAGCTGTGGCAGCAGAGCGGTCAGCACGTGGGCCTGGGGACATCCTGGGTGTATCTTCACCCGTGTTGAATGTGGTACCAACACGAAAGCTACTTGGGGCTTGCTTTGCTGGGCTGCGAACTGAGCCATCACTCGATAGCCCAAGGATGACCGCAGTCTAGAAATGGCAGCGTTGTGATCTGACGTGGGAGTCCCAGCCTCCCAGATCTGCACGGCTTTCTCTTGAGCATTCAGACTCTCCTTGTCTTGTCTAAGTGTTAGACTAATGTCTATCAGCCTCAGGAATTAAATGTGTGAGAATGAACACATTGATAAGAAAAAAAAATTAATTTATAATCAACACTGAGGCTTTATGCAAAAATGTAGAATAATGCAGGTCTGGAATCTGTCTGATTCCCACACTGTGTTTGTTTTTCAATGATGTGCAGCATGAAGTACATTTTTTGTCTGTGTGTTCTGGGGAGATGATCGTTAATAGACCTTTGTGTTTTCTCAGCCTTTGTGCGGCCATATGTAAACTGGAGGAGCTGAGTCCTCTTGTTTGCATCTGTGGCTAGCTGAAATTCAAAGGTGATTTGATTTTTTTTTTTTCACCCCAAACTCAAAAAAATATTGCTGGTGAAATTGAAATGCAAGCACAGATCCAGCTCCTGTGTGTTCATATTTATGCAAGCTGTGTGCTATTATTTAAGGATAAAGCTTTAAGGAATATTTGCGTGTATTTGGAATAGAGGCAAGTTACTTTGTGCTTCTCGCAAGCGTTACGAAGAGAAAAGCACCTAGCGTGGTGAAATTTTGGAAAGCATTTGCGGGCTCATTTTTTTGTGGCACAGTCAGGGAATATTTCCGTGTAGCTTCGCAGTGTTAAACAAATTTCTCTTGACATTCAGTATATGTAAGTAACTGAGAATATAGTTCATTTCATTTAGTGTTCAGTCATCTAAAATGAAAGCATTTGGGATATTATTACTTAGCTTTGATAGAAATGAGTAATCTACTGTGTATTAAGCTTGCGCTGTTTGAACCGTGGTTTCCAGCTAGCACAGGTTACCATCTGTATTTTTTCATGTTATTATTGCCCTCATAATAAGTTCAAGGTGAGATTTTCAGGCAGTAAGCTGCAAGTCAGTTTTCATACGAAGGCTTTAGAAGAGCTGTCTTGACATCAGCAGCTTACGCAGTCTTCCGTCCCTAATGGCAGCGCCTACACCT
Organism: Todiramphus chloris collaris; assembly: GCA_025345505.1. Classification (NCBI taxonomy): domain Eukaryota; kingdom Metazoa; phylum Chordata; class Aves; order Coraciiformes; family Alcedinidae; genus Todiramphus; species Todiramphus chloris. The sequence continues at coordinate 11,718,098 of JANVCC010000261.1, read as the reverse complement.
GCGTTATTTTTATTTCTTCATTATTTCGTGGCAGCTCATTTAAAAATGTTTAAGGCGTTCAAAACGTCTCGGCAAATACGTGTGAAAGGCGACAATTGTTCGTGGAGGAAAGGCCAGGAAGACACACAAAAGAGGCCGCAGCGAGACGATAAACATAAAGGTCCAGGAGGTATTATGATGAGGTTCACAGATACTGTGTTCCAATCAAGCTCAATAAGCTCTGAATTCCTATTATGTTTCTCAAGCCTCCAAAAAGACATGGGAAGAAACCAAAAGTTTAAGTCAAATAAAAAGCACTTAAGCCAAGAGCACATGAATGTATAGCTGGGTAATGGAGCTTTCATCTCCGAAATAAAAACAGTTCAATTCAATTGGAACTGAAGTTTCTTCCCCCTTTGAAAAAGTTTATTTTAATGAGTTTCCATTTTATGCGTGGGCTGTTCTTTAATCGATGCTGCTCCATTGAAGTTTTACCCGATGAAGACACAAGACAGATTGTCCAAGCTTGCGGCTATTGTTGGGAGTTGATGAAGTGTATGGGCCCTTATGGTTGATAACAGAAGTAGATGGTCAGAGCCAATAAATAAAACTTTAACTCTGATTGTTGGGTGCTTTCTGCTGAAAAGCTTTCTATTACCATGAATCTTCGGGTTTGAAGGACTTGTGAACCCAAAGGCAGCTCATAGCTCTGTCACGCAGGCTAAGTCGGTCAGACAAGCAGCAATCTGTCCTATCCGATAAACCCAGTTTTGTCTTTTAAATTCTAGACTTCTCTTCAGGAATCAACATTGTTACTATCTTGACAGACCATTAACTTCATAAAATATCTATCTGCTGCCCCGTTGATTTATCACAAAAATCCGACGTCGGCGCGAGTTGAATCGTGCCGCCCGTGGCCGCGTTTCTGCAAAGCCGATAGCGGAAAGGACGATTTCAGCGACCGTTAGCCTGTGCTAATGCTCGAGGAAAACAGCTAAAATGGTTTTGTGACAGTGCTGAGAGTCACGAGTGCCAAAGAACCACCAAAAGATTCGTCCTCACCACGGTAAGAAATCAGGGGGCTGAGGTTTTTTTTCCCCCGAGAAATGAGATTTAATTTGCAGCTCGAGCAGTCCTGGAGCCAGATTTGTTTTGTCGCTCGGGCCGAAGAGATCTCGGCGAACGGAGGAGCAAATGCAAACTCAATTAAAATATTCTGCATAGTTACTGAAGAAATGTCATTCATTTCAATTTTAAGGAGAAAAATCTGTTAAATGTTTGTGTTATAACTGGTTTTGCCTGAGCAGCTAGTGGCTGCCTTGCTTCGGAAGCGTCACGCAGATAAAGTGGAACATATTTGGCCTTAGGGCTGCATCGTGTGTTGTGGAGTTTCCTGACTCTTGGGGCGAGAGGGACAGAGCGGGGTGAGGAACCCTGACCAGCTGGGAGAACGCAGGGAGTGCAGGAACCCGGGAGGGATGGCAGCAGGGAGAGGGTAACGTGGTGGGGAAACAGGAGAGAGGTTTCGCTGGCGATGTCCGTTGTCTGTTTGCACGAAGGTCACTTAGATCTGTCCCTTGGAATCTTCTGAGGTTCTTGCTCTTCTTCAGCATCCAGGTTCCAGAACGTCTTTCGTTGGTGGGTGGAGTGGCATGGTTAATATTTGTCACGTGTGGTCTGTTCTCTTTCATTCCTTACACCTGAACACAAGAAAACACCTTATTTACTGCAAAGGTGGTCAAGTGTTGCTGTCAAACATCAGGTTGCTCAGACAGGTCATGGAGTCTCCCGTCTATCAATATATGGTCCTGGACAGCCAGCTGTACACGACCCTGCTCGAGCAGCTATGTTGGACTATATGATCTCCAAAGGTTGCTCCCAACCTAAAGGATGGCAGGTTTTTGTGTACGGTGCAGTATTTTATTGCTTTGGTTCTCATGCTCCCTGTTGTTGGCATATGTTTCAGGAAGGAATGGAATAGGTGATCATGCTCAGACTGGCTGCCAAAAAACCTCCTCTCCTGTAATGGACCTTTTCATCAAAGCAACATCAGCTGATATACAGTACATGGGATGGGTGGGCAGATCTTTTGATGCCTGCTAATTGTGCCCAGAAAAATAAAATATCTCTGTTTAGCTTAATATTTGATACAGTGGCTTTGCTAACTGGCTCTGCACTGAACACTGGTGATCATTCTCCACTGGTGCATTTGATGGCAATGAAAAGACTCTTTACTTCTTAATTCAAAGACCTGCATTTTGTCCACCTTCCTAGAACAAGTTGGGATTGTGAGAAGAGGTGGCTCAGAAGGAGGAAATAATGCACGAGGTGTGGGAGGTCAAAAGGATGCATTCAGTGTGCAGGAAAGGACCCTGGACTGTAGCTATGGGGACTCTAAACTGTGCACCAGGATGTCTTTAAGGACTGACTTGGTATGAAGTCTAGAAGCCCTTTGTTGTACCTGCAATACAGTAGCTGCTCCTGCAGTGCCATATACCAACCCTAGTCTTCCTAGCTGTAAAGATCTCCTGTCTTCCATGTGCCCAAGTTGCTGATATTACCATCCTCCTGCTAGCGATGCTTTAACTCCGAGTGTGTTGGGTGTTGTGAAGGAGTAAAATGTGCGTACAGCTCTCCTTGGGATGTGGGTAGATGGAAGGGCTGAACTTGGAGTGAGAAGCTTTGAAATACTTGGAGGAAAGCCAGCCAGCTACTGAAATCTCTGTGAAGAGCAGACACGGATGAAGCCAATTCCATGGCAGAATAGAAGTCAGGATAATTTAGTGTTGACCAGTTTTTTAGGACCCAGGATGAGTTGCCCAGGTGCTTGTGAGAGCAAATGTGAAGCCTCAACCCAAATCACCAAGGACCTCACCATCGCATTGTGTCATGCAGGATCTCTTCTGGCTCTCTCAGTAGGTAAGTCACTGACTGAAAGGATTCAGAGGGTTGTTTCCATCTTATTCCAACTGATAACACTTCCATCCTTATCACATTTATCTGTCCATTGCTGTTGGAGGATACTGTGTTCTAGGAGCTGGCAGGAGTAGCATAACCTCTTATGAAAGCAGGGATCATGTATTTCTACGAACCAGATCTTCTTCCTGCTTCCTGCCTCTCTTTTGTAACATGCTTAGAGATTTGAGCAGCAAAAGTGATAGAAAACTGTGGGTATTGCTGCGTTGCGTTACGTTGCAGCCAGTGCTTTGTGCAGGCAAAGCTCCTTGCTGGGGAAAACGTAACGTGAGCTTCCCGCAGATGAGATTCACTCCCTTGCCAGTGCCCATCCTTGCAGAGAAGCTTCACTGCCAGCTCTCAGAGAGGGCTTCTGGCCGTCCAGACATCCTAAATAACAGCAGGCTGCACACCCCCGAGAGCCCAGGGAGAGAGGGGGAGGCACAAACCAGCCAACAAAGTCATTCAGAGACTCACTTCACCAATCCCTGTTAGCAGGAAGGGAATTCTCTGGGAAGATTCAGATTTCAGAGCTCTCTCCGAGCAGGGAGGGTGATGCTCCTTCCTGAGGCATCTAATTATCAGTCTGTTCCTGCTATTACCTGGCACAGGGAGGTAATTTTCCCCGTGAGATAAAGTTACTCCTCTCCCTCTAATTGCACATAGTAGGAATTTAATCCTTTTACATTTAAACAGGTTTGCATCAAGCTTCTCTAACACCTCAGGTTATAGACTTCCCTTAATTCCTCTACTAATGGAATTAGAGAATCTGCCTGTTCTCCCCAGAAGGATGCCCTGAAGGATGGCTCTCGGTGCTTTGCCTTGGGTAGCTGGTTCATCTGGGGATTTCACCAGCTTCAGCAGTCAGGCAAAAGAGTCCTGGGAAGCTGGAGTCTGCTGGAACATTCTCGTTTCTCTTACATAGCATCAGCAGAGCTTTGGTGACAGTATCAAAGAGCAGATGTCTGGCTAGGGATCTCCAGAGGTCCCTTCCAACCCCTGCCGTTCTGTGACTCTGTGCTTTTGTAACCCCCTGGTGAGGCTGCATCGCAGCTCCCTCGGCACGCTCGGAGCTCAGGCTCCGTCCAGGAGCTGCACAACTGCTCAGTGATGAGCTTTGGCCTTTCTGGTCTCTGGAAACCCCTCTTGTGTTAAGCAAGATGGCATGTTCCCTCGGGTAACAGAATCCCAGTGTGGTGGGGGTTGGAAGGGCCCTCTGGGCATCCCCTGGTGCCACCCCCTGCTCCATCCAGCAGGGGCACCCAGAGCAGGGGCCCAGCAGCGCAGGGTCCAGCCGGGGTGGGAATCTCTCCAGAGAAGGAGACTGCACAGCCTCTCTGGGCAGCCTGGCACAGGCTCCCACACCCTCACACCAAAGAGTTTCAACTTGTGTCCAGGTGGAACCTTGTGGGTTCCAGTTGGTGCCCACTGTCCCTTGTCCATCCCTGGGCACCACTGAGCAGAGTCTGTCCCCATCCTCTTGCCCCCCGGGGCCCTTTATCTCTTGCTCAGCATTGCTCAGCTCCCCTCTCAGGCTGCTCTTCTCCAGCTGCACAGCCCCAGGGTCTCAGCCTGTCCTGGCACAGAGATGCTCCAGCCCCTCAGCATCTTCAGAGCCTCCACTGGACTCCCTCCAGTAGTTCCTTGTCTCTCTTGAACTGGGGAGCCCAGCACTGGACACATTACAGGTGAAGCGCTGACAGTCTGACTTCTGTGTCTTTGGAACCTAAAGCACAATCCAGTAGGAAGACTGTACTTGATAAACTTCTTTTTCTAGAAGATAAGGAGCATTAGAATTTGATTTCTATGATAAAAGTACTGGCTGGAGGATGCGTCGTCTGCTGCCCTTTATTGCAATCCCCCAATCGCCAGATCCGGGTCAGAAAGGTAAGATGTACTCTTTTGTACCAAAGCAGCAGAGTAATGAGGACATCTGTTTTCATATGGTACTTGACACACACTACCAGAAATTTGATGTCATGCTGTCCAAACTTGTACATCATTGCAGAATTGCATTAGCTTTTCTGATTGATTCTGACAAGGCACTGACAGTTTTTGAGGTGAAACACAGACATGACAAAGGGCAAGCAGAGGCTGCATATGTCAGCTGGAACACTCCCTTGTTGACTCGGAGGGGTGAAAATCTTTCAGTCTTGCCTCTCTCTGCCCCTTGCTGCTGTTTAACCTCCCCACCCTCGCCCCAGTGTGCGCAGCTTCAGACCGTATTTGGTGACGGGAGCGCGTCCTGTTGAGTTTTCTCTTCACAGAGGTACAGTGACAAGGAATTATTTTCTGATCAGGGGTTAACGTGTGTGCCCGTAGGGTGAAAAAAATACCGTTCAGTACGTTTATTTCTCACAAACCACACAAGGTTGATTTCATCTATCGTATCACACATAAACATAGTATTTCATGGTTTGTATTTGCACATGGAGAAACTTCATTTACCCTCACGGTGTCGGGCAAGTCCTTCTTCCCTTCCCAGCAGTGTCAGTGTAGATGGGCTAGCAGGCAGTGGCTGAGAATAGCCATGCTACAAAACAAATGGGAGAGGTGTTCTGTTTGGGGTTTTTGAACGTGGCAAGGTTTGGGGAGGTTGTTTGTAGAGAAAGCACAAGGACAAAGGGCTGACACACACAGGTTTGCCAGCTCTCCAGCAGCAGAGGGTTCCCTCCGGTGCTGCTGTCAGTGAGGTCAAACGCACCGGTTGTTCTCAATGTATATTTCTAGGTATGGAAGCAAAAGAGCAATCTCTGTGCCGCGGCGCAGCCAGTCCCAACCCCGCTTGATTTTGCCGTTTCCCACGCTGTGCTCTGCTCCAGCCCTCCCCTCGGGTGCTGGATTTTCGGCCGTGGCTTGTTCTGTCCGTCTCTTGAGGCTCAGCAGCCACGGCCTTGGTCGTACTGCAGATCTTCACTGCTGAAAGTCCGGTCAGCGGGAGCAGGGAGGGGATCGTTCCTCTGAACTCGGCTTTGGGGAGGCTGCACCTCGAATGCAGTGTCCAGTTTGGGCTCCTCTCTACAAGAAGGACGTTGAGGTGATGGAGAGGGTCCAGAGGTGGCTACAAAGCTAGGCAAGGGCCTGAAGCTGACCCAGGGGAGGTTCAGGCTGGATCTCAGGAAGCATTTCTTTCCAGAAGGAGTTGTCAGGCACTGGAATGGGCTGCCCAGGGAGCTGGTGGAGTCCCCAGCCCTGGAGGGTTTAAGAGCTGGGCAGATGTTGTGCTCAGGGACAGGGTTTAGTGGGTTTGATAGGGCTGGGAGTAAGGTTGGATTGCTGATCTTGAAGGGCTCTTCCAGCCGAAATAGCTCTATGAAACAAATTTCAATAAAAGGAATAAAGAGTGTAATGTAAATGGGAGAATCCTCTGCTGCACCTGACTTACCTTCCTAGCCTCGCGTGCCGATCCCGGGAAGGATCGGGTCATGTACGCCGGGGTTTGCCCATAGGCACGTGCTACACTTTTCTGGCTGATTTATAGTCTTTTTTTGGTAAGGAAATGTGGAAATGCAGTGATCCATTTGAGGTGAAATGCTGAAGTTGGCATTTGGGGTTTTAATTAAAAGATAGCTTCCACCCCCTATGTTCTTATTAGTAAAAGAAACCCACCCCTTTCAGAAGGTTTTCTTAATTAAGATCAAGTCTGTCTACAAAACAGTATTTTAATAGTATTGAAGAAGCATAAAAGGAAAAAAAAAAAATTAGTTAAGAAAAAAAAAATGAATAGTAGAGTCTCAAATTAGTATCCAGGTGTTAAACCACAGATTATATGAACGTTATTTAGATCTTGCTTCTTCACAAGCTTAGACATTGCATTTTGGAAGGGTTGTGATCTCTCAGCTCAGTCACTGGAAGGCACTTGTAGCTGACCTGTAGGCAGCATTTTCTTCCCAGAAAGAAGAATGTGTTTCAGTCTGTTCCTTAAAGCAGCTCCTGTTTTTCTTAAATGCTGTTGACTTGAATTTCCCTTGCATTTTTGTGGTGAAACTTGGAGATCTATTTCTTCCTGGAAAGGGTTGTCCAGGGCTGTCCCAGACTGCCCAGGGCAGGGGTGCAGTCCCAGTGACCCCTGGAGGGGTTTCCAAGCCATGGAGCTGTGGTGCTGAGGGACAGGGGGCAGTGGTGCCCTGGCACTGCTGGGGGAACGGGTGGACTCGATGGTCTGAAAGGTCTCCTCCAACCAAAATGATTCCAAGATTCTATATACAGAGTGCTCTCTGTTGGTTGTGCGTGCATAATTTGAGCTCACCAGCTGGAATCACGTCTATACGTCACTGATGGCAGATTTGGGCTCGTAACTGTTCAGAGTGGCTACGGCGTTTGTCGTGGCAGCCCTGTGTTCTCAGTGGTGCCACTAGGATTTCGGTCAGAAATTTGTTAGGCAGGAGTCGTGGAAAACTCCGTTCCCTGAAGCGTGTGACTTTCTCCTGGGGCAGTCTGGAATTGTCTCAGCCAACGACAGGCTTTTGATGCTTCTATCTGCCGCGTCCTCCGAGCAGGTCACAGTCATCAGAGACTTCCAAGCTGCCCCTCAAGGCAGCTGCCAGTACTAATGGTGGATGTTTTACTTTAATCTGTGAACAGAAAATAGAATGCTGTATTTATTTTTTTTTTTTCAAATCCCTCTTAAGATTTTAGCGAGGCCGTGCTGTGAGACTGATTAGCAGGGTCAGTTGGTGGCTGCAGGGCCATTGCTGAAATTGGGATCTATATTGCACAGCTCTTCTTACAGACTCCCGACAATACCAGCAGGCCCAGTTCAGTGGGACCATCCAGACCTTTACTGTGGAAGCAGCTGACTCAAGTTACTCAAAACTGCTGTTTCACAACAGAAGATGCTTATTTCCAAAGCTAGCAAGCATGCTGGACCACAGGTTCACAATGGGAGGGGAAAAAAAGAAATATATATATATAAAACAACATATATTCATAGAATCATAGAAACACTCTGGTTAGAAGACATCTTTCACATCATGGTGTCCAACTGGTCCCCCAGCAGTGCCAGGGCACCACTGCCCCCTGTCCCTCAGCACCACAGCTCCATGGCTTGGAAACCCCTCCAGGGGTCACGGGGACTGCACCCCTGCCCTGGGCAGCCTGGGACAGCCCTGGGGAACCCTTTTGGATTGCTTTCTTTGCATTTTCAGTGCACGTTTGAGAGCACTCAAGTGGGCTGACATACCAAATAACTTCTTAGTTACAGGGGCTTACTGCAAAACCAAACAAGTCAGTGACGAGGTTTCCCTCCAGCAGACCTTGTATTGTGAACTTTCAGTACGTAGTGAAAGGAAGGTACCAAATCAAAGCAACTTTTCCTTCAGTGAAGCCAAGATATCTTCCTACTGAGAGAAGTTTTCTTGCCAAATGCTGGCTCTCCAACTGTGGCCATCTTGACTAGGGAGCTATTTAAAGTGAGGATGCAATGATTTTATTTGTTTTTTTTTTTTTTGTACTATGGCAAGTCTTTATTTCACTTCTCGTGGATGGCTGAGCTGTTGATGCTCAAGCTTTCCTTAAAAAGTGTGTTCAGACAGATCTCAAGATCAGGAAATTTCATCAGGAAAGTGATAATTGGGAGGAACCGGAGGCAGAATTAAAATGGATACTGTTAGTATAAACATGTGGGTCGGTTTTGGTGCTGTAGTCATAACCATTTCTCTTTATCTGATACAGTCAGAGCTCGCCCCACATGGTCCTTGCATCCACTTGGGTGCAGGTTTCCTCTTCCAGTCTTTCCTGCCCCTCTTCTGTTTCGGGGATGGGGCAGTGACCATCTCTCTGGGCAACCTGGGCCAGGGTCTCACACCCTCAGCACCAAAAATGTCTGCCTTCAGTTTTAGTTTCAACCCATCACCCCTCGTCCTGTCCCAACAGGCCCTGCTCAAAAGTCTGTCTCCATCTTTCTGACAGCACTAACTTTTAAATGCCTGTACGTTTCAGAGTCACACCAGTTCATTCTGAGGTTATAAAGTGAGAGCATCCCCAGCTAAAACCTCCCGTAAACATCCAGGGGTACTGAACACAAAAGTTAAGGCTATCGGTGGCATCTCTGATACTACTCCGTGGCAGTTTACTGGCTCACAAAAAAGGGATAATGTTTTTTTTTTATCCATTTGTTTCTGCTTTATAGCCCTTTGTTTATAAACCGTGACGCTGTTTCCCTGAAGGAAGTGGTGAGAATGAATCCGAAGCCAGTGGAGCCTTAGTCAGCGTTGCCGTTTGTTTATTGGTGCCTTTGATGCAGAAGGAAGGCTGCTGGGGTGGGGTTTTTTTTTAAGAAAAAGACACAAATCTGATTGCAAAGCCATCAGATTGGTAAATTGGCTTGGGGGCAGGTCTGGCCTCTGAAGCTGCTTTTAAATCATGTTCTTAATGGACTGAATTTCAAGTTGACTTCTCTTCAAGCAACCTCGTGTGGACAGCAAGGAGAAATCCCAAATTAAGTAATTGATGGGTGGTTTTTTTTCTAGTTTTACTTCTAATGGCCACTGCAGCTTGTGCCTGACGAGAGAGGTGTTGCCAGAACGGTCACCTAGAGAAAGAGATCTTCCTTTCCTACACACGGCTTTTAGTTTTGACTCAAAAAACAGTGGTCTCTGCCAGGGGCAAACTGTAATCTGTCGGGCACACGAGGCCCTGAAGATGTCAGAGGAGCCGAGCAGAGTGGCCCATATATCTGACTTTAAAGCTTCCTGCAGTTGCTTTGAGTCCGGCGAGGGTCGGTATGCTGGGAAGATCTGCCTCTTGGCGCGGCAGCAGAAGAAGAAAGATTAGGTGCCCCATCCCTGGGAGCCTTTCAGAGCCAGGCTGGACGGGGCTCTGAGCAACCTGATCTACTTCAGTCGCTGCCCATGGCAGGGGTGTTGGAAATAGGTGATCTTTAAGGTCCCCTCCAAGCCAAACCATTTGATCATTCTATATGCATATATAGTTATGGAGAGATATGCGCTTTCTTAAGAAAAACATAACCAAATGTAGGAGATAGTTCTCCTTAAAGATGTAGGCTCCACTTGATTTTTTCCCTCAGTGTGAACACTCGGAGGTTGTCTGTCTGTCTTGTTTTGGAGGAAGCCGGGTACTGAAGGAGCCCTGTTCTGAAAGCACACGATTCATCCTTCGGGATCCAGAGTTCCTGAGGGGCAGAGCTGTCAGGAGTGGTTGACATTTAAAGGAGAGGATGTTTCTATGTCTGTGTCTTCTGTGGATGCTGTGCAAGTCTCTCGAAGGTTTTGAAAGCAGGGAGTAAATTCAGGGTTTGTGAAAGACCCGAGGGCGAGGTGCTGCTGGTGACCTGCGTGAGGGCAGACGTGAGCTGCACCAGGCTCGGGTCCAGGGGATGGAATCTGTTGTTATCCTGGGAGTGCAGCTGCTGGGGAGGTTCATGCAGGTTCTTTCTGCTTACAGAGAGGAGAAAGAACAGAAATCTTCGGTGTTAGTAATTGTTTGAATGTGTTTGGATACAAGAGGACAAAGACTTAAATTAATTTGGAGTCTCAGAAGGGATTAGGAGGCATTTCAGCAGTGCAGTAAATTAGTACAGAGATCTTTCACCTCCAGCCACTGGGTTCAAACTCCTGCCAAGCTGCAGGCAGATGAAACCCGAGTGATTTAAGCTATACCCTGACCGAGGACGTGGCTGTGGTTTCCTGTGTGTGCCTCTCTTCAGCTGGAAAGCATCGCCCGTCGTAGCCCGTTTCAGAGTGTGGGATTATTGCTTTCTGAATTTACTAAACTGATATGCTTTCAACGTGAGTTAGTATTTTTATATGAAGAGCTTTGCCCTGATTGAATTAAAATATTCCAAAACACAGCTATTGAAGTTAATGCAACGGGTTTAGCACAGGCATTCTGGCAGGAGGATGGAAGCTCTTTATTCTGAAGAGTTCATCTATCTGTGTGTACACATAGTCTTTTTTTTTTAATAATAAATACTAAGGAAGTGAATTGTCTCATTTTTAGAAACCTTAAACCTTTAATCTTGCCTTTTCCCATAGCCTCTGCCTCCCTCCCCCCTGATGCAGTACTCTAGCTAATGTCACTTGGATGTTCAGGACCACACGTGCTCCGGCAGCACCGCCAGCTCCGTTGGCAGGAGAACCCTCCCGCGCCCGGTACCGTGGGTGCCGACTGGAATTCAACACTCCCCGGCTCTGGAGGTGAAATGGGAGCTCCCGGGAGGCCTCTTTCAAAACTCCAGCCATAAAAGCAGACACCCAAACACTACCGACTCGTGAATTCATACAGGTGGAACAGCACCGCGTTGGTGTTTCTCGCGCGCTCCCTAACTCGGGCGGGTTGTGGCGTCTGGTGTTTTTCCTCTCAGAAAGTTGCAGGGATCTGAATCATGTTAGAGGAAAAATAGGGAGAAAAGCTCTGGTGGTTTCCGTTGTTGCGGTTGCGATGTTCAGGTGACAGAGCACCTACAGCCGAGGCAAGATGAGCTACAGCTCTCCGCAGGAATCTCTTAACTGCATGAAATAAATACGATTTTATGTATTTATTTTCTTTTAGAAGTGTGTTATCATCTCGCATTGCCCTGGCAGTATTTTATTAATCGTTCCCTCCTGGAAGAAAAGTAATACCTGACTTAGTCAGGAATTCTTCCAGCTCTGGATTCTGTATATGACACCCTTTACGGACGGGAAAAGGACCTTTTGGAGAGTTAGAGAAGCCTAGGCGCTCGCTAACAAAAGCCCAAATGTGCCACTCTTGCTCACTGGCATAATTCAGTTTACTTCAGGAAAGGGAACCGTTCACGTGTCACTAGAAAGTGCCTGGTAAAAAAAGTACCCAATTTTAATATCTTAAATAATTCCTCCTTGGGGATGGATAATGGATATTGGAGCAGTTTAACTGTAGCGTACTCTCTTTTCTTTTCAGACTAACAGCAATTTTAAGTGTAATGGGTAACGTCTCTGATTAAAGATTACTTACATGTTGGTTTTTTTTTTTTTTTTAAATATTATCTTTATTTACTTTGTAGATACACATCACAAAATATCATAGGCTGGCATCTCTGCAGTAGCTCGGAGCTGCTCTTTAAAATGTCCTTGACTTTAAATAAGTATATCGCCAGAATAGGCATATTCTTGGCTTCAGTGTAATTTGCCTTAGTCCACTCTCTGACAAGGCTGTTTAGAAGGGAGGCTGCCAGTGGTTTCCAGCAGGAAAAATTACACTGGGGGAAATTCAGTGCTTGACAGTAACACAGAAGGACACGAGAGGCAGGTACGAAGGCACCTACTACAAGGGGTTCCAGATTTTAATTGGACTTTGCTTGTGCGCTACAAACACTGATAAATAAAAACAGTGGAGTCCTCCTGGCATCATTAGGCTTGGGGGGAGCCACTAATGTACTGCATTGCTTGAACAAAGAGTCGTATTTTCTGCTTGGGCTGTGTACTGGAAAAGTCTGAATGGGGGAAGAAGAACATCGAAGGACAGCAGGCTCCTTTGCTGCATTACATTGCTGCTTCATCTTGTGCTTGGGGACAGCTAGGAATATTTATTATTACCGGGGGAAAAAAAGAAGAAAAAGAAAATAGTTTGAATATTCTGTCTTAAATGGAAAGCACCAGACCAGCCGACCTCCGGCCATCCCTTTCCAGCAGGGATACGGGGCAGGGTTTCTTTACAGCTTTACTTCTCTGGGCTTTCAGTTGCCATCCCTACAACACCCCACCAGCTCACGTCTGCCTCCCCTCACATCACGCTGGGGACCCTCGGGGCTCGGCCGGGCTACCAGGGCTAGGGGCACCACGGGGCCCTCCTGGCTCTCTGCAGTTCAAGACGGGCAGTCACAGAATCACGGGAACCAAACTCGTTCCTCGGGTTTGGTGGTTTCCTTCATGCTCTCAGACAGCCCAAAAGACCCGCGCTGCTCAGCGTGGTGGCCACAACCTCCTCCGTGGGTGATGATCACCCATCCAGCCCCGGATGGGTCTCCTGTCGCGATTCCCTCCCCTTCTGCAAGAGGCACTTTTGTCTGCCGCTGCCCTGGGTCCTGCTTTGAAAGCTGCCCGTGTGAGGGCTGGTGGCAGGGGGCACGGGGCAGTGGCAGCCGAGTGCGGAGCGACGCCACGAGCCAGGAAATACTGCGACTACCTCTTGCGTTTTGTGTAACCAATTTTCCAGTCTGTTGTCTTCTGTCAAATGCAATGTTCTGAGACATTTAAATAAAATAAATATTGCTGTTGAGTTATATTCAGAGCCGTGCGAAGTTTCTCCCGGGAAGCTCCCAGCCGGGCAAAACATGCCGGCTTTCAGGTTTCCGGACCGCTTGAAGCTTCGCCTGGGTTTGTCAGAGGGGTTGCTGGTGAAACCTGCCGCCGAGCTCGGGCTGCGGTCCGAAGAGGCCAGCAGAAGCTCTGTCTGGTGCCGTGGATGATGCTGCAGAGATCTGGGGGGGCCTCCAGCTGCAGGTGGGCAAGCCAAGGCTGGGGCCAGGGGAGCCGTGGCAGGGGCTGGAGTTTGTCACAGATGGAAGGTCAGAAAAGCAACTGAGGAGACAGGCTGCTGGTGGAAATTGAGACGAAGGTTTGAGGAGACCTCCCACCCCTTCCCATTGTGATCGCTGAGATTTCTCCTTTGCCTATCTTCCCAAACGTGCGTCGCTTATCTAATGAGAGTGTTGGTGTAATGAGTCCTGGCATGCGAGGGGGGCTGGCCAAGGGGAGCGTAGGTGCATGGAAATCCCTCTGGAAGTGAGGTGGGAGCCCACTGGGATGGGGGCTGCCCTGGGGCCCTAGGGCAGAGCAGCAGCCTCCAGCTTGGACTGGCTGCCCACTTCACTCTCGCTTCTCCTCCTCCTCCCAGCACCCCACTTCTGGCCAGGGAGTCGTGATAATGTTCCCAGGGGCATGTCCAAAGAAAGGGTAATGGAGCTGAGGAAGAGTCCAGAGCACCAGTGTGGTGAGGAGCAGCTGAGGGACCTGGGCTGGTTCAGCCTGGAGAGAAGGAGGCTGAGAGGAGCCCTTCTGGCTCTGACAGCTCCTGACAGGAGGCTGGAGCCAGGGGGTCGGGCTCTGCTCCCAAGGAACAAGGGACAGGACAAGAGGAACCAGCCTCAGGGGATGTTTAGGTTGGAGCTGAGGAACAATTTCTTCCCCTCCAGGGCTGTCCCAGGCAGCCCAGGGCAGGGGTGCAGTCCCCGTGATCCCTGGAGGGGTTTCCAAGCCGTGGAGCTGTGGTGCTGAGGAACAAGGGTCAGCGGTGCCCTGGCACTGCTGGGGGAACGGGTGGGCTCAATGATCTACAAAGGTCTTCTCCACCCAGAAGCACTCTGTGACTGCCCTGGGGTGCAGTCGGCTGGGGGACACCCACCTGCTCGGCTGAAGACCCCTTTTAAGGCTCCTCGAGTCCGGAAGCTCCAGCTCAGCGCATCCCTTCTTTGCAGCAGCAGCACAAGTCCCCTGGGCAGCTGCTGGTGCCAGGCGGGCTCCGGGGGCTCGTGCCCCGCTGCACACTCTGATAGAGCAGCAAGCACTGTTCTTTCTGCCTTTCCCTGGCGTGCTGGGGTGGGGAGGCTGAGCCCGCCTTTAAATCACTCTCTTTCCCCCTCGTACAGGGTCCCAACGTAAATGCCAAGTCCACAAAGGCTGGATTTTAAAACAGGTATTGGTGAGGAAGCGGGGGCAGCGTTCACGGCTGTGGTGGGCTGCCTGGGGGGGTTATGGCATAGACTAGGATTTCAAACAGCATTTACAATACCATACGCTGTCTAAAAGCTTTTGAAATTGTTTTTTTTAACAGGGTAGGACCTTTCTTTTCATCATGTAGGAGTTAACCTCGTTCGGTAACGTACTGGGAAGGGGCATGGAAACCTTTATTCTTCCAGAGGGTTGAATTGTTTTGTGAGGTATGATAGACAAAGCTGGCATCCCTTGTACAAGATCTGTAGAGCCTGTCTCCAGACATTGTGACATTGCTACAGACAGAGTTTGTCATCCATAAATTTACAGCTTATTTCAGTCTATTCATAAATTGACTAATTTTTTTTTTTTTTTGAAAGAAAAAAAAAAAAAAGAAAATAAAGTATATATATAGGTGTATAAAATACCCAGTTACAGGTTGTGTTCTATTTAGCCCTTGATTGAAACGTATTGCTCCTCAGTATCTTTTAGCTATGAAAATTATAATATGGAACAGAGATTAGAATGAAATTATCATGGCTGGAAGGCATTTACTCAGTGGTGGCAGCCACATAAACCTGAGCCCTGAGAAGGATGATAATGCATTAGGTTCTGCATGCCCGGTATTATTGCTGTACATTATGTATGTTTCATTTATACTATTTCGCACACACCAGCAACGCTGACAGATAGGTAATTACTCTCTGCGCCGATGAACACTTATCAGCCCCGCCGCTGTTTATTGCGGGGATGAAGTGCGCTTGTCAGTCAAGGTCACTTGTTTGTGTGTCCTTTTTAATAGTTCTTTCACAGTTGTTGAACTTTGCGGGCGGTTCTTACGGCGGGTTGCTTTACTACGTCGCCTGCCTTATTAAAGCCGGGCGGATTTATCGCTGCGATTGATAAACAGCCCGCTCGCCGGAGGAGGTGGGCAGAGGGAGGAGGGTGGTTGGCCGCTTGCAGGGGACCTCGGAGGCAGCGTTTGGGCAGAGCCCCTCGGACCCTGCCGTGCCACCAGCCTCGCCCGCTGAAATCCCTCGTGGCAGAGATAAAGCCGAGTTTAGCGGCTGGGGGTACCGGGGCGGGCTGCTCCGGGGCTGCTGCTCCTGCTCTGGGGCCGAACGCGTGCCATCTCCGAGTGGCCAAATGCTTGCCATTTCTGAGCAGAGCCCTTAGCATCTGCATCCTCGGGACCCCCGCGCTCGGCCAACTCACTCTGTGTGCCTTCAACTCGGGGCTGAGTTTTCTGCGAGAAGCCTCGCAGGAACTCTGTGTTGTAAAATATGTTTTCCAGGCTATGTGTGTGGCTCTGAAATAATTGATTTTTTTTTTTTTTTTTTTTGGGTCTGTTCTTCAAAGTAATAGTGGCAAAGGCATTATGGCAAGCTCTCTGCTTAGGAAGAAAAAAAATCACAACCTTTTTCTTTTTCCCTCTTTTTCTTTCTAACCCCCCATCCCCCTGCCTTTTTATCTTTTTTCTTTTTCTCCTTTTTTCTCTTTCTCACTCTTTTTATCCTTTTTTTTTAATGTCTTTTTTTTCTTTTCCTTCCTTCCCCTTTTCCTTCCCCTTTTCCTTCCCCTTTTCCTTCCCCT
>JANVCC010000261.1:11645808-11701931 GCA_025345505.1 Todiramphus chloris collaris | reverse complement strand
TTTCCTTCCCCTTTTCCTTCCCCTTTTCCTTCCCCTTTTCCTTCCCCCTTTCCTTCCCCCTTTCCTTCCCCCTTCTCCTTCCCCTTCTCCTTCCCCTTTTTTTTCCTTCCCCTCACTCTCTTGCTCTTTCTTTCCTCCTCTCCTTTTCTGTTTGCTGCCCACGCTGTATCAGAGACACCAGCATAACCTCTAGGATACGATGATTCCTCCAGCCGAGATAACCGTAGCTGTTTCCTTAAGCCTGTCATCGGCCCGGGTTTGCGCGGGGTGAGATTTATGCCGCGGTTCACGAGGATTTATGTCGCGCGTGCCCCGCGTGCCCCTGGAATTTCTGTGTGTGCTCCCAACTTGCGCGCGCTGGCACCTCCTCGGTCCTTTTAGCAGAGGACACTATTTTGAAGCGGCGACCAAACATCCAATTAAATGCAAATTGTATTCAGGCATTAAAGCAGAATCGACTTCCTTCGCTCAACTCAAACGATGCTTTTATTTGGAGGAAGACGATGCCGGCGCACGGTAGCAGCGCACGCTGCTTCGCCGGAACCGCGGCCGGCCGGTTGTGCAAAAGTACCTAATTTCATTATTAAAGGATTTAAACTCCTTACAAGGTGCATGGTGGCCGTGAACGTTTCACTTAATTTGATTACAGCCATAGAAAAAGCATTTCCCTTCCCCGGGAGGCGATCCCGAGCCGCCCCTGGAAGGCGCTGGCTCGGCCGGGTCCGGGGGAGACGTTTCGGGTGCGGAAACGCGGAGCGGAGCGAGTCGCTTCCTTTCTGCCCCTCGCCTGCCAAGCTTCCTCGCTTTCAAACCCCTTCCTTTTCTTAGTTCTTAGTTACCAGAGTGTTACAAAGAAAGGGTTTTGATCTCATGTAGATAGCATAGCATTAATTACCCTGACACTAATTAAACTGCATCAAACAAATACCACCGTGTTCCTCAGGGGGACAACAGAAGGCAGTTTAAAATAATTACTGGAGCTTCATGCATGTGTGAAGTTTTCATTACTCTTAGGACACAAGCAAAAGAGATTTGATATCATTAAAATCCCTCCCCCCCCCCCTTCAGTGTTTGCAAAAAATGACTAAAATTTCCTGGGAGCATATTGATGTCTAAATAGTAGTGGTTCCAGTTCTTGCGAATAGTAACTTTTCTTTAAGAATTGTAAGCCTGTGAAGCAGGAACAGGTGTTGCAGTCCACATTCTGGTATGATTATGTATTAGCTTATGTTTGTCAGACCATTTCATTAACCACCCACTGCTATCACATATACATATACTTTGTTCTTCCTGAACCATGAAATGAAATGCATATATCTTCACTAATGCTCCCTATCAATGTAAATGAGAAAAGGAGGCTTATTACCAATCACCGCTGCTGTGAAGCACACACCTCTGTACAGTTACAGGTAATAAACATCTTTTTGTAAGTAGGAAGCAAGATCTATTGGGTTCTGCGTGCGGCAAGGTGCAGACGTGCCTTCCACCGTCCTCCAGGGTTAGCAGAGCACAGTTCCCAGCTGCGTGCACGCGTTCAGCGGGGCACCCTGGAGCACCTTGCTGCTCCCCAAGTCTCTGCTCCTTTCCATCTGCATTTACACCTTGCAAATGTTTTGCAGATGGTAACTTCACTGGTCAACAGTCAGTGAACGGCTTCTCCAAGGACAACTGGATTGTGTTTGAGCAAGTGGGCTGCCCAGGGGAGGTGGGGGAGTCGCCGTCCCTGGGTGTGCTTAAAGAAATCTCATGGCACGAGGTGGCACGGCCAGCCTAGGCGATGTGGTGGTGTTGGGTCGTAGGCTGGACCTGATGATCTCAGAGGGCTTTTCCAGCCTCAGTAATTCTATTCTGGTTCTATTAAGTGCTGTTTTCTGGACCAGCGGTTGCTGCTGTCAGAGCTGCAGTGGTGGCAGCAGCTTTCCAGGCACTTGGAAAAAGTGGGTGGAGGAGTGAGTTCCCGGCCCGGGGCACGGGGTTGGACCAGATGGTCCTTGGAAGGCCCCTTCCAGCCTGATCTATTTCGTACAGAATCCCATCATGGTGGGGTTGGAAGGGCCCTCTGGGGATCCCCTGGTGCCACCCCCTGCTCCATCCAGCAGGGGCACCCAGAGCAGGGGCCCAGCAGCGCAGGGTCCAGCCGGGGTGGGAATCTCTCCAGAGAAGGAGACTCCACAGCCTCTCTGGGCAGCCTGGACCAGGCTCCCACACCCTCACACCAAAGAATCTTTTTCTCATGTTCAGATGAAACCTCTTCCTTCCTACAAGAAGTTCCATGAACCACAGTCCAGCAAACAAAGATGACACCAGAGACAGTAAATGCAGAAACTCTGGAGTTCCAAACTGGACGGAATTGCCGTACTTTGCTCATTCTTACTCGTCTGAAGCACCCTTTTCCCTTTCCCAAGCTGGTGTGTGCGCGTGCTTTGTATTTCCCAAGGCTCTGAAAGCCACCCAAGCCATCATTCAGGGTCCTTTAGCCTCTTCATCTCTTGAAATCACCATGGCCTGAGAAAACTTGTTTGAGTTCAGTCCTGATGGCAAGTGCCTACGGTGAAAGGCAGGCGGGACAGAAGGCGTTTCTTGGTCTGCACTGATCGCAGCGTTCCCGCTGTGCGAGTCTTTCTCAAAACTTGATTATGTATAAATCGAATGTATGCAGTCCTTATCAGAACCCACTTATCATAACCCGCTTATTTTCTGTCTCCTGTGAGGAACTATCGAAGCGATTTCTCTGCAGTGGGAGGTCCAGCGGTGCGGGTGCTGCTGCTTTTTCTATTTTTTTTTTTTTTTAAATTAAAGTCATGCTTGGATATTGTAAAATCTGCCTCCCGGAGTAGAACGCTGCATTAGGGCTGTGCAGTCGACGGACTAAGTAGAGATGATCAAAACTGATTGGAGAGGAAATGCAAAATTAATCCAGTTGTAGGATTCTGTGAACCCAGCAAACACGCACAGCAGAATACTTTTATTTCTTTGGAGCCAGATGGTTTGTCCTATTTTAAGCTGATAGATTCTTCATGCATTTCTTTTGGATGTCATTGGTTTTAACTGCCAGACAGTATCTACTGTTAGAACTTTCCTTATTCCTGGATTATTTAAAGAGTATTTTTGGCACATTCGAATGATCATACTGTACACCAAGTTAATTTTTCCTTACACTTAGCTCATACGTGAAAAAAGTGTTTATATAATGAAAAAAACCCTCTAAAATGAACAGTTCTTTTTTTCCTTCTTTTGACATGATGTTGACAGAAGTCGCTTTGATGTAGTTTAGAGTCATGAATTTTCTATCTGTTCTGTTTTTCCTGGGGCTCCATCTATTCAGACATCCTGATCTGTCATTTTGCAACACTTTGTGAAGTGCTTGACAGATAGCGGTTTTGACAAGTGCTGGACATCAGCAGCAATTCCGAATAAGCAGTGTATATTTCTCCAGGTAAAGTGACAAAACGTCTAAAAGCGTAAGAAGAACTGTACACTCTTCAATCACATTTAATGTTACAAAGCAGGACTTTTTCCTCTTCCTCCGTTTGTTCTGGTGGCGTGCGGTGGCTCAGCCTGGAGTAGCTGCTGGAATTTGGGATCAAGAACTTGGCCTTTTGTTTAATTTTGTGTGTGTGTGTTTCCTGATACACGGCTTAATTCCTTTGACCTGATTCACCATGGAACGGTCTCGCCGAGACCGAGGGCTGCACAAACGCGGCACAGCTAATATTTCATGTAATAAATAATTTCCAGGCTCTCCTAGTGTTTGACAGGAGCAATGCGTGTGCGGTCATTCTCTCTGCCTTTGGTTTGCTTTTGCGATACCGTTTTGGCTCCGTAAATAGGGTGCAGAGAGAACATTAACGTAGGAAAGTCACCATTACTGATTAGTCCTTCCCTTTCCTCCTTCGCTCCCCAAATCCCTTCCCGACGGTGCTTCATGTCCCATCACCCTTAAATACTCCCAGATTCCATCTTTACATTAGGTAGGATGTTGAAAATGTAAAACATTTCGTATAATTATTTTGCATCTGTATTCGCTCAAGAAACAGCTGTTGAAAGTTGAGGGGGATGCAAAATGGCACAGCCTGAAGATGTTCTTGTTCATTCAGCTAACTCCTTTTTGATGTGATACCTACTGGCAGGGTTGTGTGGTGAATTCAACTTCTTTGACAGCCATCAGCCCCACTGACCAGTAGTTCCAGGGTTTTTTTTTTTGTAGTTAGGGGAAAGATGAGAACAAATATTTCCATAATTTAGATTTTTTTCTTTCAGCTGCTGGATCGAAAGCCCCTGCCAACAGCTATCTAAATCAACACCGTGCCAACATGTTCTGTAGTCCGAAGGTCACTCAAACATCTGGCCCCACAGTCTTGTTCTTTAAGGTTTGTCACTGGGCAGCATCTGTTTATAGATTCTTTCTCAACCTCTCTTTGATCACTTTGACAGCAAAAAGAAGCTTCTATCACCCTTGATGTGTTAAGATAAAAATATCAGGAACACGGGAGTGTTGTAAAATGTGGTGCAATTTCATATAATACCACATCTGCATTTTTAGTTCCTCCAGATTTTGGGGGTTTGGTTTTTTTTTTGTTCCTTGGCTGAGTTAGAGGGAATTCTGCACTACTCTCTGCTGTTGAGATTAAAAAAAAATATATTGTCAGAGCTGATATGTTCAGTGGGAATGTGAAAATGGCTACACTAAGCAGGTCTTGCCCAGCTGAGCTTGGTCAGCATTTTGGGGGGGGGTTGGAAAAAAAAAGTTTGGAAAGTGAGCAGAGGCGGCATATTTAGCTCCGGTCTATTTTGAGTAACGTGTTATCTAACTCTCTCCACTCTGTCCTCTGCGCTCTCCTGCAAAGAGTTACCTCTTTCCTACAGGTTTATACACGTGTCTGTGTCTCTAGATACTCCTCTTACAAGTAATTCTGGTGAGAAACAGAAATATTATCGCTTCCGTGTTTCCCTTTAGTAACTTTCGGTTAACTTTTAGATCTGTTGTTTGGAAACAGCGTGAAACTTCTTGCTTTATTCTAGGCAGGAGTAAATAGACTCTCCTCACCCTGGTCTTTAAAAAACGATTTGGTCATCTTTGACAGGATTAGAATGATCATTTGGGTGGGCAGACACTGGCACGGGCTGCCTGGGGAAGCTGTGGATGCTTTATCGCTGGATGGGTTTGGGACCAGGCTGGATGGGACTTTGATCAGCCTGGTCTAGTGGGAGGTGTCCCTGCCCATGGTGGGAGAGCTGGAACAAGATGACCTTTAAGGTTCCTTCCAACCCAGACCATTCTGTGATTCCTGGAGACCATGTCAGTACCATGATGGAAAAGATCTCAGGTGACGTGTTGTCTTGTGGAGTCTCACAGCCCCATCCTCGGCAGGGACGCTTTGTCTGAAGATGTATAAATGAGGAACAGACACAATCTGTAACGGGGATGCAAAAAATTACGTATATGCGGAATTCATTTTTGTTTGTACGCTTCCAGAGTTGTTGGCAAATGCTGCAGATGGCTCTGGAGTCCTTTGTTACGCCATGGAACTGGTACAGAGTGGGGTCCTACTCATCTTCAGCAGAGGGAGAGAGGTCTCCATGTGAGAACTTAATTAAATGTGCCCATAAAGGCCTTAATCCTGCACATCTGCCATGGACAGTTGCCTCAGTTCTATAGTTGTGGTTTTATTGATGTATATCCATCTGTTAGACCAAAATGAGCCACGAGCTCGTTTCACCTGGGCTGCGGACAGCCAATAGACAGCTCAAACCTCTGACCATCAGCAGCCGAGTGTGAGGAAATAACCGTGAGCAAAAATGGGGAGCATCTTAGTGGGCACTGTCTAGCTTTATGAAACGCCGTGGTTCAGTGGTGCCCTGGCAGTGCTGGGTTAATGGTTGAACATAATGATCTTAAAGGTCTTTTCCAACCCAAGCGGTTCTGTGATATGGGAATGCATACATCCCGTGGCCCAAGCGAGGGGCAGGACCCTCCTGGCTGTCGTCCCAGGTGCCATCATCCTGGGCACGGGGTGTGCATGGAGCAGCCTCTTCCCGGCTGCCGGCAGCGTGGCAGGAGAGGGACACGTGAGCAGTGAGCACTGGTGGCAGAGTGGAGCTTTACTTGAAAACTCTTCTCCCCAAGAATACAGCTCAGCCATGAAGAACCTTAGCAGTGGAGAAGATCAGTTTGTACCCAACACGGGGGAGAGAAGAAAGCCAAAGGGCAGCTGTGGCCTCGCTCCCCACCTCTGAGGTGCTCAGAATGAGGAATGTAATCCTTGCTGGACCACGTCCGGTGGCTTTGAGGGGCAAGGTGACGTGGATGCTTGCTGAGACTGTAGAAGAGGTGTATAGAAGAGGGGGAAGGTCAATCTTCGGGGATATTTTCAGGAAGAGGTGGCATCATTTTGTTATAATCTAATATGCAAGAAGGCCAAGTCTAAGACTGTAGATCTGAAATACTCAGAGGGTAGGCGCTTCCATAGTAACTGTGAAAGAGATGTAGGCTTTGAATTTCAATTCCAGCTAGCATATTTAATAGACTACGAGCTGGTTAAGACAGATTACTTCAGAGTAACTCTGCCCAGAATCTTGTTTTTTACTGGGACAGCGTGTTGTGAAAATGAGTTGATTGCATGATCCCACATCTGCTCTGTTCTCCTGACTCTTACTTGGCGTCATGATGTTTGCTTTGCAGTTTCTTTTGCTGCAGAACCTCCACCCGGGGCAGTGGTGGAGTCCCTGTGATCCCTGAAGGGGTTTCCAAGCCGTGGAGCTGTGGTGCTGAGGGACAGGGGGTAGTGGTGCCCTGGCAGTGCTGGGTTAATGGTTGGACTCAATGGTCTCTTCCAGCAGAGCTTCCACAGACACCTTCCCAGGCTGATTTCACATCCTCTAGTTAAAGGACAGCCCTTTAAAACCTATGAGGCCTGGACCAAGGTGGTTAAGATACAACCTTCATGTTCCCTAGAGTTCAGCATTTTGATTTCTCTTGTTTTCTGCCTTCCTAGATCTGTAGGTGACTCCCAGATCTCCTGCTTTCTTTATTAGCTTGATAATTAGCTCCATTGGTTTATTCTTCATGCTGTCCTTCTTTGTCCCTCTTTCCTTCTTCCCTCTCCAGGAACGTATCTCAGGCAGCACCAAAGACATTCCAGTGGTTAGAAAACTGGCATTTTAGTGAGATTATCAGCTCCATTTTTGAGTCAAGAAGGGCTTCTAATTAAGAACGTGGGCCTTTACTGTCAGTGATGTCTCTGAAACGAGACGCTGGCATTGCTCTGTGTCGTCTGGGAGCACACTCAACCCATTTACAGCCCCTCAGGAGCCATCCCTGACTCACTGGCTGCAAGACAGCGTTGAACTGATGGCTGGCGTTTGTTTTCCGTGATGAAACTTCCCGTAGATGGCTATTGAAGGCTGAGCAGCCTTTCCAAGGCAGACTGGAATGTTTTGTGTAAAGAATAACCGGGCAGAACGCCGTACGAATCGGCGTATGACGGAGGCTCCAACTATTCCGTCGCATTTTCTTGCACAAACAACCAGGCTCATAACCATCGATGCCACCTGCAATTAAAAATGAGATAATCCCAGCCATTTGAGAAAGTCTTACATGATTAATATCCATTTCCTAGTCGCTTGCTGCAGTGAAAGATAATTAATTGTAAAGACATTTTTAGAAGCAATGCGGTATAATCTTCTCTAACCCAAAGCAAATGTTTAAAAAGTAAGAAAATGGATAATGCAATTAATTACGTGGATATTACAATAATCTAACCTCCTTGGTAGCAAGTTGGTGCCTAGGGACAGTATTAGCCACACGTTAAATTGAAATGAACAGTAACATTCTCTTGATCATCCCAGCCTAGGAAGGAGCAGATGTAACGTAGCCGCAGCCCCGCGGAGCTGCTTGGGCTGAGCTTTCAGAGCGGTTCTTGAAGGCGTGGATCTGCCTTCATGGGTAGCTACTCAGAGGAGGTCTGTCTCTATACATCCTAAAAGGCAGAGATTTACTTCAGACTCACCCTAAAGGCATCCACTGGCTTTGCACTGTCAGATTTCACGGGTGGATTTGTACCTAGACGATGGGTAAACGAGGCCGGGTCCACCTCCTTTCCAGCTTTAACCCGCGATCTGAGCACACGAACTCCACGAGTAAGGAGCCTTTGTTAATTGTAAACACCCCCTTGCAAACTCAGCCGCGTTATTTCCGAAGCAAACCTTAATGAAGGAGACATTAAACACCAGCAGTTCGTTTTGAAAGTGCCCCTTTACAGGGCATTTTCTTGAAGGACTGCGAACTCTGAATCAATGGGGTATGGGGTTATAATTCACCTACAGCCTCTTGCTCATATTACAGATGGCAGTAGAAGCTCAAGATTAAATTACTTATCTGATACTCAATTAGACTTCAACAGGTTGCTTATAATGTAACAAGAAAATGAGCATTGAAGTCGTACAAGTTGTAACAGCAAAGTGGCAATGCACGAGTTGGTAAAATGCAGCACCAAGAGTAAGGAAAGTGGCAGAAATTGAATTAGCTCGGTATAGGGATGTGTAATAGTGCCTGTGGTCTTGTATATAATGTTGTGGATTCAGTACAAAGGAGAGAGGTCAGTATGAACAAGGCTGGTGAGGAGCAGCTGAGGGACCTGGGCTTGTTCAGCCTGGAGAGAAGGAGGCTGAGGGGAGACCTTCTGGCTCTGACAGCTCCTGACAGGAGGCTGGAGCCAGGGGGGTCGGGCTCTGCTCCCAAGGGACAAGCCCCAGTACAAGAGGAACCAGCCTCAAGTTGCCCCAGGGGAGGTTTAGGATGGATATTAGGAACAATTTCTTCCCTTCCAGGGCTGTCCCAGGCTTTGAACAGGGTGCCCAGGGCTCTTGACACCCAGTCTTTAGATATTGGTGAGCATTGATAAGATCTTGATAGGAAAGAGAATCACACAGCGGACACTTTGTGGTTTGCTGTAAAGACTAAGTAAGATCACAGATATATATAGCTGTGTATGTATACATACAAATAAATCAACAACCACCACGCCAAACAAAACTTGCCTTCTATCCCTCTGTATTTCATGCAAGCTTTTTCCAACTACCGGCAGCAGATATAATAAGTTTCTTCATTTATACTGATAAAGTTCACACAGTCACAGAATCATAGGATCATTTTGATTCCTTTCAGCTCATGGAGTCCACCCACTGCCCCAGCACTGCCAGGGCACCACTGCCCCTGTCCCTCAGCACCACAGCTCCATGGCTTGGAAACCCCTCCAGGGATCACGGGGACTCTCCCCCTGCCCTGGGCAGCCTGGGACAGCCCTGGACAACCCTTTTGAGATAGTTTGAGTTGGCAGAGCTGGAGCAAGCCTCGGCCTTGGGAGCAGGGTGATGTTTCCCACAGTGCCATCCATCAGCTCGACTGGGAGGCTGGCACCTGCAGCAGGACTTCAGAGGCAGTTGCGTTTCATTTCTTCTCCTTTATCAACACACTTAGAGCAAGAACTCTGCAAGCCACCCAAGCATCAAATCATATGTAAATAAAACTGAAAAGCCCCTAAAAACAAAGAAACAAAAAAGCAACAGCAACAACTACATAAAAACACCAAAAAACCCACCCAAAAAAACCCCAACAACAATAAACCAAGTCCACCTTTGGACGTGCTGGTCCCTAATCTGTAAATAGCTGCTCGCTTCATTCTGCAGCCTGGTTTGAACCAAGTGTTTGCTTGTGTTCTTTAGGTTTTGGAGCCCAGCATTTCGTCGTGCTTACGTTTCTTGCTGCATGTTCAGACCACAGTATTCCAACAGACGTGTCCTGAATTGGATAATGCTGCCGAGCACCCTTTCCTCATTTTCTGAATGCCCTGAGTCATTCGGCTCCTGGGCATTAGTTAAGTTGTTACATAGATGATTTCCCTCATAATTGTAGACAGTCTTGCTGCCTTGTTTTTTTCCGTTGGCAAAGGGGGTTGTTTCACTAGTGGTGATGGAGTTGCCTGTTGCTGCTGTGAGCTTAGCCAGCTGTGAAGCCGCACTTAGGTTTGCCAGGGCCCTGCGCTGGGTTGTGAAATGCAACCGAGTGATTATTCCATTACACCGTGGCCTCTGGGCCTGATCCTGGGGGATGCTCTGCTTTCTCCTGCTGCTTCACGTTTCCATGTGGTTTAATGGCCGTTCGGGCTGTTGCTTTACCTTTCTGTGTGATTGCCCTCGGCCAGCACTGCCTGTTCTTTGCAGGTACTTCAGTCAATATTTTCTGCTCCCTCTTGAATTGGGGTTTCCGCTCAGGAGCCGTCGCTGGAACTGCCAATCTCTTATTTCCCCCTCGATGATGCAGTTGAGGTGTCCAGGGGTGGACGTCTGGGCTACAACGCTTCTGACTCGCCGTGGAGCAGCTTTCCAGGGTATTACCCATCCTTAAGCATCAAAGCGTTTGACCCATAACCTGCCTTTGCCACAACAACTCCTTTGTGATTGATTTTTGTTCCCCATTGGCTCGGGCTGGTATTGCAGTGGACCTCTTGGGGAGTTAATAGCAAGCACGACAACTTTTATTTTCCAAATGAAACAATGCCCCCTGGTGCTCTAGGATTCGGCAGGTCCGATTTGACAGTCAAAATAAAAAAATAAAAGCAAATCAAATCTTTTCAGACAGATACTTCTTGCCCTTAAATCTGCCAGCTACCGCTCAAACGCTGTCGCTGTGACTCCTGGGGAATGGAGAAGAGCACTAAAGAGGAGGCACAAGGAGAGGAGTGGGGGATGAAAGCACGCTTGAGAAGAGCCAGGCAGGGTGAGAGCGAGTTAGTGAAGAGAAAAATAAAATTAAAGGGTCAAGACGAGAAACAGTCTGATGAAAGGAACAGAGAAAAGTCAAAACTGTCTGCCTACTGAAATGTAAAATCTAGATAGTGATGGAGAAGAAGGAATAATCTTAAAAAATTGAAGTCCTTTTTTTCTAAAAAGGTTGGATGTAATAAAGGTGTTATGGAAGAAAAGGACAGTGAGGATGAGTGTGAAGAATCTGCGATCAAAAGCATTAAATTAGCATGGCAACTCTAAACAGAAAAAGAACATGGAAGGTGTACAATAATTGCAAGAATACTACAGAAATTAGTTGAACAAATGCACTTTGATATTTCCTGTGCGTTACCAAAAGAGATTATCGATAAAGCAATTGAAACCAAAGTCCCTTCAGAGGAAAACTACGAGCAAAGCTGATAAGCAGTGAAATGAAACAATTGATCTGTCTTCAGTGTCACCTGTCACTCGCCTTTGATCCTTTGAAAACACCAGGACACTGAAGTGCAGAACAGTTCCTGGGGGGCACAGCGCACAGGCGTGAACCCCGAGAATGTCGCTTGTCCCGTTTGCAGGCGGGAGACCAGGAGGGGTGAGGGTTTTGCATTAAAAGAGGGGAGATTGAAACTGGAGGGAAGACAGACATTTTTGACACCGAGGGTGTGAGAGCCTGTGCCAGGGTGCCCAGAGAGGTGGTGGCTGCCCCATCCCTGGCACCATTGCAGGGGAGGTTGCCTGGGGCTCTGAGCACCCTGCTCTGGCTGCAGATGGCCCTGCTCCCTGCAGGGGGTTGGGCTGGATGAGCTTGAAAGGTCCTATCCCACCCAAACCAGCCTGGGATTCTATGATTCCATCCCTTCCAGCAGCCTTGCAGCTGACGAGAGCCTCAGCTCTTGAAGACCCATCAGAAGAAAGGCAAAGGAAACCATCCCATTGCCGCAGCTGCAAGGCCTGCAAACAGCCCGTGCTCTCGGGTTGGGTTTTTCCCAGTCACAGGCAAGGATAAAATAGCAGTGCTCAGGAGCAGGGCTGTCTGCAGATGGCTTCGAGGGAGCTGTATGTTCCCCCAGTCCTGGGGCAGCAATGAGTCAGAGTCCCTCGCTGTAAGTCAGAATAGCCTGCAGGCTGCTCTCAATCATTCTGGCTGCCAGTGACCCTGCAACAGCAGAGAGGGGTTGCTGGGGCATAGCAAAGCCTTGGCTGTACTTCTCCTTTGGCCATGTCCTCAAGCCTGGCCGGAGGAGCTGTGGGGAGGGGGATGAGGGGGAGTCGGGGAGGAAGAAGAGAAGGGAAAGCATAGAAACGGCCATGCTGCCTGCTCTGCTGGACCCCCTGCTACTGCTGTGGCCGGCAGAGGTCCAGAGGCTGACTGTGGTGGGAACTGATCCCAGGAAAGGTAAGAGAAGTTCTGTGTCTGGGCATGATGTCCTGTGCTTTTCAAAGGCATTTTTGGACAGTTCTTCTGATATCAAGTCCCCTTTCCATGGGAATCACACACTGGCAGGTTCTCGTGTTCCGTGACCACCGTGGTATACCAGTGTTGATCAGATCTTATCCTTTACCCAGTATCAGTTGGCCCAGCAATAGCAATATTTAAATTAGCGCTGCTGTGTGGATTTATACCCCTCGTGATTTTAATTTGGGTTTTATTTACCTGCTCATATAAACTAAATGCATATCCCAGATGGGGAAGAGAACTGAGACCACACATTGATTTTGTTTTTCCTTCCTTTTTTCCTGCCTAAACCTCCATGAAGGCAGAGATAGAAGGCTGCAGACATTCAGCCACGTGCTGCCTCTGGTTATCTGAGGCAAAAGGATGGGATCCCTTGACCAGCAAAGGGTAGAAGAATGGTGGTTTGCCAGCATGGGCACGGTGCGCGTGTCAGGGAGCACGATGCTGTCACCCGTAAGTCAGTGTAATATCCTTGGTGCTGTAGATTATAACATCTTGGCTTCTTTTCTGATCATTCAGAACAGAAGTTTTCAAGGGAAAAAAGAAAGAGGTGTTGGTTGGATGTATGTCAACACTGGCTGACACAGTCGGCAGCTGAGGACTAGATCTTCAGGGTGTAAATTCATTTAGTTCAATAGATGCCAGGAGAGCTGTGTCAGTCTGCAGTACTGTAAGCTTTGTCCTCAGGACACCCGGTACCATCGGCTGCAACCTCTTACATGGGTTCAGTGGAGTTCCTTGGAAAGGATTCAGTGTTTTCCTGCCAGGAGCTTCAGCACCAGCAGTGGTCCTGAAGATCTAGTGCTGCCAGCAGATGCACATAACCTCTGTCTGTACCCTTGAATCACAGCTGAGGGGAAAACTGTTTCCTTCGAGTCTGAAAAATGCAAATATCCCAAAATACGGAAGGTCATCTGGTTCTGTACGATTTGCCTACTGCTGTCTTCTCCCTGGCCTTTTTAGGTAGGACAGATTGCAGCAATTATTGCTGGCATGTGGGAGATTGCTCCAGAGCCTTACCTGCGTCCATCCAAAGTCAAAGGCCTGTCTGCAATGGTGAGCATTTCTTCCCATCCACAGCATTGTCTTAAAAATCACCCATCAGTCCACCAGGTTGGGCAGGCAGGGCAGCTAGTTCTGGTTCTCAAAAGAGAGGAATGTTTGTGGTAGCCTGGGGCAAGTGGTCAAAACTGGGTATTCTCTGCACTCCTACTTAATCATAGAATTGTTTTGGTTGGAAAAGACAACTTTAAGACCATGGAAGCCACCCGTTCCCCCAGCAGTGCCAGGGCACCACTGCCCCCTGTCCCTCAGCACCACAGCTCCATGGCTTGGAAACCCCTCCAGGGATCACGGGGACTGCACCCCTGCAAGCAGGGACCTCTGATTTAGCAGCAGAATGGAGCTGAAATCATGGCCTGACGTGCAGGCATCTTGGATTATTTAATAGCTTTATTTTCTCTCGAGGGTTCATGGCTTAGTCTGTCGTTTATTTGTTTGAGATATTTTATGATCTGATGATTCCTCCTCACATATTTTACTCAGGCATATTATGTATCATTGTTGCTCTGTGTTTTTCTATTACTGGGAGTTAATTTTTCCCACAGTATCTTCATTTAATTATACAGTACAATCACATGTGCATTTTGCATGAACAGGGAGAATCTGGTTTAATTTAGCCATTATATATTTTGCTATCTTGGGTTTTGCAGTTAAAATCCCCACATTTTTTTGTTTTAGCATAACAATAGTCATATTCATTGCTTCTTACATTATAACAAAAGCGCTCAGATGTCAGTTCATAGATTGACATAATCAGCTTTGTCTCTTAATTAGAAAAGAGAACAAAGCTGTTTAGGGGTGTCAATAAAATGACAGATGTATCATTAACAGAAGGCTACATTGGATCAGAATGGTGCAAATGAAATGTTAATTTTTTTTTTACCGGTAACCTTTATTTTCTAAGATGTTTTTCTAATTGAAAAACAATAAAGCCAAAGGTACATAATGCAGCATAGAAACTGAACAAGTACTGGGGATGGAGAACTTAAATTCCTTCTGTAAAGACTCAAAAGTAGAGCTATCAATGGAATCCTTTACTCAAGATTCCTGCCCGCCTTCAGAATGAGATTCAGCATGGCCAGTGCCCCCTTTGGCCATGCCTTTGGTGTTCTCCTCATCACCCCTTGGGTACATTGGAAGTCCATTGTGTAAGAAACAGCAGCTTTCAGTTGGGACAGATAAAAATTGCAGAATCTGACTGGATTGCACTAATTCAAGCAGTAGGACGGTGGCAAGGACATGCTTTGGGGTTCAGATGCCAAGTGGCAATAAGATTGCATCAGCATCTGTGCTCTTGTCCGAGGTGGCTCATCCGAGCAGGGTGTGATGTCCAGGGTATTCCTAAGACCCAGTATCTCACATGAGCTTTACTGGGGTGATGTTGTACAAGGCCAAGTGCCGGGTCCTGCACTGGGGTCACAACCTCAGGCAATGCTCCAGGCCTGGGGCAGAGCGTCTGGAAACTTCCTGGTGGAAAAGGCCCTGGGGGGGTTGGTTGATGGCTACCTGAAGGTGAGTCCGTGGGTGCCCAGGTGGCCGAGAAGGCCACCAGCATCCTGGCTTGTGACAGCAGTGGTGCGGCCAGCAGGGCCAGGGCAGGGATCGTCCCCCTGGGCTGGGCACTGGGGAAGCTGCCCCTCAAATCCTGGGGTCAGTTCTGGGCTTCTCACTCCCAGAAGGACATTGAGGGGCTGGAGCATGGCCAGAGAAGGGAAACGAAGATGATAGAAGGTCTAGAGGAAATGGCTTTAAGTTGCACCAGGGGAGCTTTAGATTGGAGCTGAGGAACAATTTCTTCCCCTCCAGGGCTGTCCCAGGCTGCCCAGGGCAGGGGTGCAGTCCCCGTGATCCCTGGAGGGGTTTCCAAGCCATGGAGCTGTGGTGCTGAGGGACAGGGGGCAGTGGTGCATTGTAATTGTAATGTGTCTGATTGCAGTCCCCAAGTTGACATTTACTCCTTTTAATAAAAAAAACCTGAGAATTGTATTTATATTTTCTGTTCCATCTTTCACAGCAGAGGGATTTAAAACGTGTTCAAACCTACGACGTCCCAGTTACTGTTCTCTCTTACAATCTTCAATTAATAATATTTTACTTTCTGTGACTGCAGAATGAAAATGTATTCCTGGTTTAGCTAAAACTGGAATTAGTTAGGGTGCCTAAACCCGACAAGGCTGTCGTGCATTCCAGAGAACTCACACAAAGACAAGGCCAGGAGCTTCGTTTAGGTTTAACCTCTGTGCCCTTGAACACAATAGAGTTTAAATAAATATTTAAGAAGGGCAGCCACAGCCCAATTAAAGGAATATATTTTCAAAGCATCAAACCATTGTTTTCAGGCAATACGCCGAAGCACTTAAATGAATACATATTAAATGTGTTACGGGCTCAGTGGAGTTTGAGGCTCAAGAGAGGGAACAGCAGCCAAGAGCAGCCCGGGGGAGGTCGGGCAGGCGCCCAGCTCACCGGGTGTCTGCGATGGCTGCGGGTGGCAAAGCCACCGAGGAGGAGAGGAGATGGCACAGCCATCCTTCCCCTTAGTCCTTTTGGCTTCCCAGGAAAAGCTGTGGGCACGCGGAGAAGGCTGCGTGGCTGCCTTCGTTCTGATGTTTGCTAAATAAAATTGAGGAGCAGCTGTTTGGTGGGAAATGTATTTAAGATTTATTTTAATCTTTGGGGGAAAAAAAAAAAAAAAGTTTTAAGATAGTTTAGAATTTCCCTTGTAATGAGAGGTCTAGTCTCAGGCTAGTCCTGACCAGAAGTGCTCAGTGAGGCTGCACTTCCTACCTGCTTGCTTTGGACGAGCTACTCCTGCGTGCTGCCGTTGCACAGCGTGCAGCGTGAGGTACAGAAGGGTGCTGCTCAGGCACACAGCGATGTGAAAGGTGCCGCTGCCCAGCCCTGGGAAAGTGACTTTGCAAATAATCAGGTTTGTTGCTCCTTAGACTAGATCTAAGGAAGAATTTTTTTTACACAGAGAGTGGTGAGAGCCTGTGCCAGGGTGCCCAGAGAGGTGGTGGCTGCCCCATCCCTGGCACCATTGCAGGGGAGGTTGCCCGGGGCTCTGAGCAACCTGCTCTGGCTGCAGATGGCCCTGCTCCCTGCAGGGGGTTGGACTGGAGGAGCTGGAAAGGTCCCTTCCCACCCAAACCAGCCTGGGATTCTGTGACAACTGCAACATCTTGTTAAGGCAGGGACAGGACTTACCCCGTTACGAACTATGAGAAAGTCTGGCTTGAAGAAGAGCTGCGCGCTATTGCGGGCAGGGGCAGAGCTCAGGGAAAGAAGAGGAGGAGGAGGAGGGGAAGGGTGCGAGTGAAATGGGAAACAAAGTGGGGAGGTTTTGGAAGAAGAGGAGGGATGTGAGGAAGGAGCAGAGAAGCACATCTGGGAAGAAGAAAGGGGAGACTCGTTGCAGCAAGTGAGGACAGAAGATGGGGAATGCAGACTGCAGCGTGCTTTCTGGCAGTCTGTGCTGAGAGGAGTGAAATCGGTTCAGGGGCAGAAAGGGAGAGGGCAATCCAGGCTGGAGGCAGGAGGAGATGATGCAGGACGGCAAGGATGCGTGATGGAGACCCCAGTCACAGGACTGTGTCTCTTAACGTGTGCAGGAGACTCGCAGCACTGGAAGGAGAGGGAAACCAAGTATCGGGGAAGCAAGCGTGAGTAATAGTTTGGGAAGGAAGGAGACCCACTAATGCTCTGTACAGCTTACAATCGTCACGGCTTTTGAAACGTTCATCCTTCCTTCCTCACAGCCACATTTCCACCTGACGTTCTCCTCTCTTTCCTCGTTACCAGGGTTTTTTAAACACGAGCAACGTCCCACCGCTCTTTCTGAGGTTTCCTGGATTTATTTGTTTGCTCTTTATTACGTAAGGGAAGTTTTCTGCCTGTTTGAATGTATTTTTGGGGGGAGTGCTGACAGCCTTATCCACACTTCACTTGTCATTTCTAGGCCAGACAGTTAATATGATTTCCTACTATGAGCTACTTACTGCATACAGTTTTACCATGTGTTGCAGGAGGCAGTGTATTGAAGTGCAGAAATGAAGGAGATGGGTATTAGGTAAGAATCGTTGGGTTCCCTTAGGTGAAGCCAATTAATGTGCAGCCTAAGTCCTTGCCCTTGTGAAACTTTGCATCTCATTTTGTGTAGGACCTTTCTTGGAACTTTCAGCCTCTGATAAAACCTCAGCCAAAAAAAAGGGTGTTTTCAGTGGGTTTCTAATCTGAAACTGTTCGGATTACTTTACCCCCAATGGTATTTACTTGCCTTCTGGCTTTTCAGGCGATGTCCTAAGCAGTCATTACAAGTAGGAGCTGGATTTATGGATATGCCCTTCAACACACGAGTTTGAAGAGCTGGTGTGTGCAATATCAGTCTGCAATTGTGGAGATAATTTGGCCTAAAAAAAGGCAAAGGAATAAGATTTGCTAGGGAGCGACGTTTCGTAGCTAGTGACCTGTTGAGTATATTGGTGTGTTTTGGATATTTGGGAGTCACCGAAATGAAATTACTGGAAGACAGGAAAAAAAAAAGAGGCCCGTATGCTGACCAGTTTACAACACAAGCCAGAGATCTTAGCAACAAAAAGCTTCTATGCTTTTACAGAACATTGGGGAAAAAAAAGGTATTTTTATTAAAAACCCAGAAGTTCTTGACATGAAAAACTTCTGACAAAAGGATTGCGTTTTTCTGCGGAAGAGGGAAAAAAAAAACCCACTGTAAAAAATCAGCGGTTGATTGGTTGGTTGGTTTGTTTTCATCAGCATCTCTCCCAGTTTGTCTCCCGTTACCACTAGAGTCTGTCTTTGCTGTACTGCTCTTTTTGAGAGCGCAGATAAACTCTCTCTCCTCGCTGTGCTCAAAAGTGTATTCGCTACTTTCTCCTGGGCCTTTCTCCCTTGTCCTTTACGAGAGGAGGTTTTGGGTGCTGCGGCGCGACATCGCTTCACCCAGACCGAAGTGCCGGTGGAGCCAGCCTCAGGTTTTTTCCTATTCCAAGGCTCTTGTTTCTTCTTTGGCGAGTCGATGCGTGTCTGCATCTCTCTGGCGAGCCGTGGCCCAGTGCATCCCTTTGCTCCTTGTTACCCTCCAAAGAGGGCTCAGGGAGGAGCAGCGGCTGGGCTGGACCTCCGCGGGAGGTGCTGGAGCCGAGCGTTCCAGGGTCGAAGAGAGAACATTGCTGGAGCTTGTTCTGCAGGGAACGGTTGTCATACCGTGTGCATTCCATTTTCCAGGCTGCAGGAGGTCAGGGAGGCAGATCGGCTTAGACGGGCTATTTAAGGCGTGCATCATTTTAGAAGTATCAAAAAACCCACCGTGGACAGATATTGAGAAGATAATATTTTTTTCCTCGTCCTTATAGATACAAACCACCTAATGTTATGAGCAGATCTGGGGGGAGAACTGTAACTGCCCAGGGAAAAAAAAAAAACTAGACTCACTGCCTTTCTCCTGTCCTAAGTTTCCCATGTTCTCTCTCTCATAATGCAAGGAGACACTCCAGACACCACATTTCTGGGGATTACCTTTCTTGGGGTTGAAGCCTTTGGCCTCATTCTTTTCCTCACAGTTAGAGTGTTCGTAAGCCCTTGGAAAGACACTGTCTGTCATGTCTTGTTGCTTAAATATTGTGATCGAGCCTGTGAATAATCTCAAACTGCTTTGACATGTTCATAATAGCTTTTGTTCTACTTCTGTACCCATCCGTTTCCATCCCTTAAAGTCCCCCGGCACGGGGCGTTCCAGCTCGGACCCGCTACGTGATGGTTTCACCGGAGAAGCTGGGGGAAAATCAGGCAGTACCTTTAATTTGGGTGGATGGTTTTGAAGGTGAAAGTGACCCCTCTGCTGCAGACAGTGTCACCAGACCTTTTTCTCGGCGGCCGGCGGGGGTTTTTTTTCCGCCGCTTTGGTGAAAGTTGCCGGGAAGCACCCGCGGAGGGACGGGGTCTTGCTCTGCCCGGCGCGGCGGGGGCTGCGCTGACGCCAGATGCCAATCATACACCAGCAGTGGATTTGCAAGATTATAGGACAGGGGAAAAAAGATGAAGGTTAAGCACAGGGCACAATAGAGATTACTTATGGTAATGAATTGTATAATTTTTCTAGACAGATCTGGATTAATGTTTATCCCAGGCAAGAGATTACGGGATGTCTGATTCTAGTTGTAAACAGACATTATTAAACAGAAGGTTTATGTTCATGAAATGCGACTATGGGTGTTAAAGCACTTATGATTTATTATGTGCAAAGAGAAAAATTAACCTGTTCATCTGCTGGAGTACGAGATGCGCTGTGGATTTCTGCATAATTTGGAAGGCATCTGCTCCTTCGGAATACAAATAACCAGGGGAATGAGAAGGATTCTCCTCTCACACTGAGCCGGTGCCCAGTGATGTTAAAATGGTGTAACCAGCAAAAAAAAAAGCAGCCCTTGTGAGCATTTGTAAAGCAGTAATATTTCTATGAGAGATAATGTTGGCAAAGTCTGTTCACTTGTGAATCTTGAGGGTATTTTCTTTATAATTAAAAAAAATATAATGTTCAGCAAGCTTAACAGATGACCTTGGCTGAGGAGTTGAGATTGAAACAGAACTGGAAACATCATTTTTAGAGACCTTAAATTTTTAAAAAATTAGTTTTTCTTCATCTATTTTTCACTTAATTTATGCCGCAGCCGAGTTTTCCCCTGCTTTATGGTGTCGCTGCTGCTCAGTGTGAGACATAGGTACAACTTCCACATTTTTTAGAACACCTCCTTGCCTTGCTAGCTAAATAATCACACTGCAGTCAGTGACTTCTGCCGTTTGGGCCAGCTGAAAAATCTCACCTTCAGGAAACAGTGGATGAAGTCCAAAGCTTTGCTCCTGTGATGGAGTAGACAGTGCAACTTTATTACTTGCTAACTAGGGAGTATCTTTTCACTCTGAAAAGCGAAGAAAAATTGCAGTTATCAAAATCTGTTCATGCTATTTCTGGGCTGTATTTGTAGCCAGCTGATTTTTGCATAATGCCATTTGGAATTATCCATTTAACAATGATGGATGATACAACCGCGTTGCTCCACTTTGCGACCGATCCATCTACTTATAGATTGCGTTGGACACGCTGCTGATGCTTTATTTGTAAAATTCACTCAGATATGTGAGAAATTTGACTGCTGAGTCTTGCTGACTTCACAGAGGCTTCTCAGAACAGGAAAGAGACTCCTGTATAGAAGCAAAACCAGACCAATCTGAAAAACATAGGAAGGTGGAGCAAAAAAGGCCCGGGAATATTATGAGGTATGTTAAGTGAATCAGAATTTAAGCAATTAAACCGAGTCTGAATAAAACCTAACCTGGTAAGGCATTCTGAATGCTTCAGTTAAAAAAGTTGCCATCTTAAATTGCCATCAAAACACTTGATATCGCTCTTTTCTGTGTCTGAGCTGTGTTTTACATTTGGTACAACAGAATATGCCGAGGGGAAAATGGAACTTTAACAAATTTGGCACGTTTTGCCCAATTATCAAATTTTACAGAGTCTGTGAAGTGTGAGGCCAGAGTCAAAGTTCCTACACAAATTAATTAACCAGTAAAAGTTCCCGTGTGCTTTGTTAATGGTTCACTGAGGCATCTGAAGCCGACGAGAACTTCTGGAGGCAGCCGGGATGTTGGTTAAAGCCCTTCAGGAAGCCCGGGTCAGCTGCTTAAAAGTTGGTGTAGCGAAGCGCGGTGTTTGGGGAGGCACTGAAAAACCCACGTCGCTCTTCCCTTCGCTGCCTGCGAGCAGACCTAGGAGAGATAAGTCATGGAGATGACCTCCCTCTTCCAAAGAGAAGGAAAGCTAGAAATGAAGACACATCTCTGTTATCAGTCTGCTGCGGGTCGTAAGTTGAACTGGTGTTATATTTTCCTCTGAAAGCCGCGTAGCTTTGACACGGTGTTTAACAGTGTTAAGCTTATTGCTGCTGAGCTAAACACGTCTGAAGCGAACGATGACCCTCCCGTCTTGGCCGTAGCAGAATGTCTCCCTGATGTCATCCCGCAGACTTGGAGCATTAAGTTAATTTTCCCCTGGATTTCTGAGCTGCCTTCTTTTTCACCCGGCGGAGAGCTCGTGAAGAATACAGCTTCTGACCGAATGACAGGACGTGGAGGGTGAAATGAGATGCAGTCAATTAGAAGATGACAAAAAGCCTGTCT
The DNA here is from genome assembly GCA_025345505.1 of Todiramphus chloris collaris. Classification (NCBI taxonomy): domain Eukaryota; kingdom Metazoa; phylum Chordata; class Aves; order Coraciiformes; family Alcedinidae; genus Todiramphus; species Todiramphus chloris. The sequence goes on along the minus strand of JANVCC010000261.1, from coordinate 11,680,432 downwards.
AAATATTTGTCAGGATGCTACTTACGGGGCGTCGTGTCCAGCCCAGGAAGTGAAAAGCCATGCTCAGGACTTAATAGTTGGGGGTGGGGGGAACGGGTAAATCATCCAGATTCTTTACGGGCTTGGAGGGGATAATTGAGGGTATCGAGTGGGTTGTTATGCTCCCAGGGCTGGTGATCCCCTCTGGTGTAATCTCAGATTAGTTCTTTGCCTCTATTCACTTAATACAGAATTAACCATCACAAAGTTTTCTGGACCACTTGAGCAAATACTGTTGTTATTTCACTGCTGGAGGGTGGATAACGCCGGGGTTTATGGGTGGCATCTTAAAAAGAGGGGTTCCACCTTCCCCACGGTGGAAAAAAAACCAAAACCACCAGAAAACAGACAGAACAAAACCCCAACAAAATGAAAAAGCCGTGGCACACGTGTCGTCTGTCGGGCTTGGGCTGGGAGGTTTCCTGGGTTTCCAGAGGACAAAAGGATGTTCTTGAAAACTTAACGTTCGGAATCAGCAGCCGGTGAAACGGAAAGAGATCGAGATCTGCAGCTTGTTTTGGCTGCATCTCTGTCTCCGTAAATTGAATTTACAGCAACTTTTTAAAGAGAGCGAAACTCTGGCTTGCAATTTCCCACTCAGAAAGCTTTAATTAGGAAAATAAGAGCTGTAGATACAGGACAGCAGGTTTACCTTTGCTTTTTTCATTTCAGTTGCAGCAGTTCAAGGGAGAACGGGACAATGACAGGGTTAATCCAGCTACATAAAAATCCGTGCTGTGTATGATAGTAGTAAAGCTTGTGATCCCTTGATCTTTGATTAGATCCGAGCTAGTAAATACCTTGCATTTAATCAGAACGAGTTGTTCTGCATGTAGTGTAAGTCACCTTCGCAGATGGGATGTAGCAGGGGAGTTGGTGCTGAATATTTGTTTTAATCCTTCCCAGAGCAAGCACGCTTCGTGTTTCTTTGTTGTAAATCAGATTCCAGCAACTAAAGACTAGCACGAAGGAAAGACATTTACTTGCAGTCAGGAATAGGACGGCGTGGAAACCTCTTTTTTTCCCTTTTAGAGAAGAATGTAACTTACTCGTTTCTTAAAAGGTGTTTTGCAGTCTTCCATAGCCATAACTAACACACCATGGCTGCTTTTTTAGGCGGGGATGCAAATACCAGGGTCTAGAATTTCCTCTTAAACTGTTGCCATGCGCTCCCAGCTGAGGACACTATAAATATATGGATTTATGATGGTGAATATTCGGCCTCTATTACTATTTGATATTTTAAAGCTATTTAGTTAGAAGGGTAGGTGCTCCGTGGGCTGGAAAACTGAAATTCTTAACACGTTCTCCGTGGGGCTAGTTGGTTTGTGTGGTATGTCAGCGTCCTATTTACCTAAATCTGTCATAATTGCCTTCCAATACATCTTCCTCTGACACGCCAAATATTGCAAGCGAGGGGACTCTTTGCCGGGAGATTTTCTACCCCGTGTCTTTTTTGTGTGTGTTCGTAACTCGATGGGAATAACTGGGCGACCTGTGGTCAAATGCATTTCAATTTCCCTTGCTTATTTTTCCTAATCACCGTCCAGAGCCCGCCGTGCTCGGAGGTGTGATTAGATTTAACCTGCCATCGTAGCTGGAGAACTTTCTGCACATGATATCCTACACTGCATTATATGTGTAGGTGGTGGGTCTACGTGTGATACATAAACGGATAGCAGGATGAGTTGCTCTCATGCCAAAGTTAATTCCTGCTTTTATTTTTTTTTGTGTTTAACAGGAAGACTGGGGAGCCCCCGCTGATAAACGGCTGGATTCCTTACCTTGGAAAGGCTTTGATTTTTAGGAAAAATGCTTTCAAATTCTTACTGGATCAGCAAAAGAAACTTGGAGATATTTTCACTGTACACATTGCTGGTGAGAAATATTTTAGTGTTTCTCCTTTTTTCCATCAGTGAAGTTAAATCGTAATTGAGATGTTAACCAAAAAAAAAAAAGCCTACATTTTTTTTGTAGCATAAGCCAATAAAAATTGCTTCAATTCCCATGTATTGTATGCATAATGACTATCTGTAGGACGTAACTCTGAGCCCATGGATTTATATGCAGCTGTAGGTATCTGTGCATATTGACAGAGTTGGTAGGCACGTAGCGTAGGAACAGAGATGCTGCCAGCGCGTTTAACTCTGTATTGTTGTGGTTTTTTTCCCTTAAAGAAGGGAGCACTAACATCATCTTGACACCGCACAGAAAAATATCAGATTAAATTTAGAAAACACTTCAGGAAGAAAAAAAAAAAAAGTGCAGAATATGTTCTCACACATTTTACAACTGGTTGACAGGAACACAAGGGAATGAATGACACATTGACTCAGTGATACAATCGGGACTGGAACACAGAAACTTCCCGTTGCCAGCCCCTTGCTCTGCTCGTGCTTGCTGAAAATAACAATATAATAAAGCACGAGCTAACCTTGCTGCTTCCTGTATTTATAGCGGTATTACTACCACGCGAGCTCAGACACAAACATTTGAGTGAGCTCACGGAGACGCTGAGCTGCAGAAGGAAAACACAGAATCCAACTGGAATCTTGAATGAAACTTAAATATCTGAATTTACACACAGCCGTGTATATGCACGGGTGCGCTGCTTGCTAAGATCGATTCCAAATCCAGTGTTTCCCTCTGTTCAGGAAAAGGCAAACTCTTCTTGGTGCAGTGGATGTAATGGATCTTTTGCCCCTTTACATGCTGATAGCCTTGTTCAAACGATCAGCTTCAGAGTTCATCTTGTTCATAGCTATTCCAGTATTTTGAGGGAGTTTCAAATGGAAATGTAAAGTTTGCTTTGTAATTTCGTAGCAGTGGCAGTAGCTTTGTATTTCTATAGAAGTATTATTTTGCAATGAAAAAAAAATAATTCTTTTCTTCACAAGTCAATTAATTAAATTGCAAGCAGCATGTTTACTTAATATTTTTTTCTTCCTCTTACAAAATCTGTTCTTTTTTATTCATTTGAAAGAGCATTTTTACTGCTATTAAATATGTGATTTTTTTCTTTCTTTTTTTATTCATTCAGGGTTTTTTCTTTGGAAACTGGTATGCTCTGATTTTTATTTTTTTTTCCCATCTTGAAAGGGAGTTTGACACATCATAAGAGCAACTTTTGTTGAAATACAGTCTTTTTTTATTGCTAATGTACATTGACACTATATGCAGTTGCAGCTTCTTACGAATACAGATTAATAATTACAATTCAGAGATTACCTTAATAAGTAAGTAGTAAGGTAAGTAAATTACCATAGTAATAGTAAGTAAATAAAGTAATAATAGTAAATAAATAAAGTAATAATAGTAAATAAATAATAGTAAGTAAATAAGGTAAGTAAATAAGTAAATAGTAAGTGAATTACCTTGCTACTTACTTAAGGTAATCTCTGAATTGTAATTATTAATCTGTATTCATAAGCATTCATAAAAACAGATACAGTCACCCTTAATGTCTTTAATCGAACATTTATTTCTCTTTCACCCTTCTATTATTTTATGCAAGACTATGTTTAGAGATTTGGGTGCTTAAGTGGTCTACAAGTGCAATTCAGTTGCACAAAATTCTCCTTGCATGCTCAACAAAATTTCGTTTCCGCCGGTCTCCCCGTGTTTGGGTGTTTTGAGGAAGCCTTCCCTGGTAACGACGGAGGTAAACGGAGGCAGTGCTGGGTGTCAGCTCAGCCTCACGCAGGGAAATCTGGGATTTTGTGGATTTCTCGTAGCAGAGACACCACTTCAAAGTCTCTCTTTGGGGTTTTTTTTTTTTTCGGTATAAAAATACTGACTGTGGAGACTTCACGCAGGAGAAACAATTTGTCATCCACAAGTCAAGGAAGAAGCCGAAGGGAGTTAGTCCCTCCTCTCGTGCCCCGATCCGAGGACGTACGGGATTTCTCTGAGCCTTCCTGATTTGACAAAGATGATGTTTATCTGTTCGGCAAACGCGGCGTAGCCTTGCTCTATAGGGACTATCATTACCTTACCCCCCTGGTGGGTGTCTAAAGGTCCTGTCAAAAAATTCTATCAATATATATTGTTCTAATTATTGGTTCTCAAACTAGTTCATTTGGAAAATGCGGAACGATGCTTGGGAGTTTCCGGCGTTGCCCCGTACCGGCGATGCGATTTCGCTGATTGTACTCTCCCGTGTGATGAGCAAATGATTGTCATCCCTAAAAGTCGCAAGGGACATGGATGTCATCTTAATAAAGAAATTAAAAAGCACATCTTTCGATGAGAAACAATGTAAATTCCTGACCTGTCGCAGAAAATAGTTCTCTAATTGGTTTTGTGTGGTGGTGCAGCAGAATCGTTTTCCCCAAACGTCATGCCAGCGCAGCACCACTGTACATCATTGTCAGCAGTTCAGCAGAATCTCCCTAATAAGAGGACGATTACGTAAATGCGATAGTCTTAAAAAAATAGAAAGAGAGAGAGAGGGGGGAAAAGAAAAGAATACGGAGGAGGAAAAAGAGAGAGAGAGTCTGTGGCGTTGAGCTGATGGTGCTTCCCAAGCCAACCTCTGCTCGCTGAGGGTCAGCAGCGTAGGCAGACGGCTGGCTAAAGAGCTCGAGACGGTTTTGTCGGCGTTTCTGGGGATTAAACTTTGTCCCCTTTTCCTGCCAAGTTGTTAGGAATGATGTCGGACCTTGGCAACACTCTCTGCGAGGCTAACTCAACTTCTACTAAAATAATCTCGGCGGTTTTGCCCAAGCACACTTGCCTTTTCCAAGGCTGCTGCTAAGTCATTCATTCCTTTTAAAATCAGGATACACCTCCAGTAACATACCACATTTTTCTCTCTTCGGCACAAGGTAATTTACATGAGCTCCTTACCAAGCTGAAGCCTGCTGCTAGCATTACCCAAATAACATCCATCACTAGATGCCATCTGAAATGCTTGTCTTTCATCGTTAGCATTAAAAAGCTCCAGAATAAATTATTAGAGTAATTTCTTAACTATCATACATATACTGGCTTCTGCGTTCGGATTTACCAAAGTTGACAATTTTCATATTTTCCACATCAATCTTCTATTTCTAGGAGGCTGCAGAAACTAAATGGAGATAACCAGGCTCTTTGCAGCACGGGCGTAATGCAGGCTGAAGGATTGTTGGATGGGGAAGTCTGAATTCCCTGTAGCCACATCTAAAAAAAAAAATAAATCAGAGGGGTTTTTACAGAAACAAGGATACATCTCTTCTTCTGACTAGTTTCTGTGACACTTGGTGACTGAGACTATTGGGATTTGGAGTGTGATATTTCTGCGTGGGTATGTCCACTTGGCTTGGGGGTTTTTTTTTGTGCTGAAGGATTTTTCACAATCTAGCAAGGAAATGCTGGGTGCCCAGTGGTTTCTGTGTCAATACCTTCAATATTTAAGGCTTCCTGATTTGTGGAGCATGTGATGTGCCTCCACTTTGGGCTGGTCTAACGTTTACCTTCAGCAGTGCTGCGTTGGGAGCTCATGAGCATCGAGATTTTGGTTCAGTTTCAGAAAAGACTGTTTTCAAGAGAGTTCTCGGCGTTAGCTGCTGTGGCAAGGCACGGGAAGGGAGTGGAGTGGGGAAGCTGCCTTTTGAAATGCCAAATAATAACTGGAAACTAGTGGAAAGATTTGCATTTGCTGGTGCCTGACACCACCAGGGGCAATAAGTGGGAAGAGACCTGAGCAGGGAGAGCAGTGGGATTTGAAAAGCAAAACGAGGGACCGTGTTGACACTCGGGAAATTTAAAACCCGAGGTTGAGGTGAGAAAGTTTGTTCCAGTTTGGATGTTTGGTGCTCAGGGTAGAGGAGGTGTTGGGGCACGCTTTTGCAATTAGCAGTCTGTTCTGTGTGGAGGAGATGGGGTAACTGGTGTAGCTCCACGGTGTATCTGGGCACGGCTGTAATTGCTACAGGCTCCCGGACCCGTTCCCACAACAGCAACTTCCAACTGCACTTAATTAGCTCTAGATTTTAGTCTTTTTTTTTTTTTTCCTAATGAAACGCTCTAAAATTAGGTTCTGGGTGAGGTACGTAAACAAGCTGCCTTTTTTCTAGAGGGGTTCCACATTTCTGACTATATCAACCATTACTCTAGAAGTATTTTGCCATATGTGTTTTTATATATATTGTTGACTTTCAGCGACGTGGTCTGGAGCCTGAATTGATGTTCAAAATGAGTTATATTTCAGTATGCACTTACTTTTTTGCCACCAGGAACCTGATGAGAATAATAAAAATTGGGATCTGTGACACTCTGTTTCTCAGATATCTTTTTCTTCTTTCTTCCCCCCCCCCCCCCCCAAAGTATAGGCTAGTGTTGAGTGAGCTTTGATTTACAATTATTGCTAAAATTGTTTGTTTGTCTGAAAAGCCACTTGCTGAAAATAATTTCCTTACTTAAAAATGATAAGAATCGCTGTGCGTTTGCTAAGTGTCTGATTAAAGATCACAAAGAAACTCATATTTTGCATCAGAAATAAGCAGATGGTGGACAGATGGTTTAAATTAATATTAATTAAAAATCTTAACTTAAATTGTTTACCCTGTAAAGGCAAAGTTAGGAAGCCAGCTTTCATCTGTAGGGTTAATAACACTCCCAATCTATTTATTAAAAATTGCTCCAGTGGGCATTCTCTCCAAGCTTCGGTCCCAGAGATGGTCCCCTCGACAAAGAGCGCGGCAGTGGGTGCAAGGTGGGAAGGGAGAGCAATTCTGGGACTCAACAAAGACCCTACAGAAGTCAAGACTGAAAATTCCTGCCTCCCTCGGTGGTCTGGGAAGGAAGAGCCGGTCAGAAAAGAGAACTGGGAATTCAGAATCTCTTTGTTGTGCCGATTGCTCGATGTATTTATGCTTTAAAAATTAATTTACACCTACAGTTGACAATGTTACAGTAAAGCAAATTCTGCAAGTACCTTAAAAACCTTCACGTGCTGCTGACAAAGAAAGGGGGTCAAATTCTATCTCGATTTAGCCCTTGCATTTCCTGTCTGGGTTGCTGGAATCTAACTGGGGGGGGGAATTACAGAAACTGGGAACTACAGAGGAAGTCCAGAGCACACCCAGATTTACCGTAGAGCCCCGTGTGTACATACAAGTCAGAGTACAGAATAACTATGATAATTCCAATATCACTATATGGTAACCATGGATACTTGTTGACATTTTTAGTGGTAGTGACTACTTTATCTCAGGACATCTGTCACAGAGCCAAATTCGGTCCTCGGTTAAGCATGTAGTGTTCCCATTAACATCAGAGGAGATTTGTCTCCTTAGTGGGACAGAATCAGGCCGTTAGTGCTGGAGGCTCTGCTGTTTTCCTGAGTTTATGGCTGGGATAGGTGAGAGCCTGTGCCAGGGTGCCAGAGAGGTGGTGGCTGCCCCATCCCTGGCACCATTGCAGGGGAGGTTGCCCGGGGCTCTGAGCAACCTGCTCTGGCTGCAGATGGCCCTGCTCCCTGCAGGGGAGTTGGACTGGGTGACCTTTAAAGGTCCCTTCCCACCCAAACCAGTCCATCATTCCAGGATATTTCACAGAGGTTGGGTACATGTTAATGGGTACCCTTTTTCCCCGTTGCAGCTCTCCGTTGAGAATCAGGAACTCTAAATGAAGACTTAACATGGGAATCATCTCTAACGAGTTAAGATTTAATTGAGCTTTGAGAGCGTCGGTGTTTTGATTCATGACAGTTCACCAAAATGAGCTTCCTTGGTAGCTGGGAGGAATTGCAGGATTTTTTCTACTGCGGGCAGTTTGAGAAAGGACCAGATTTGGTGCAATCCTGTTACTCCGTGCAGACAAAATGTTGTGTCTTTCTCCCTTTCTGCTGGTGAAAACCTACAATTTTTGAATCTTGCCACCACTCCACACTGTATTCTCATTAATTACAGCAGAGCAGTAAACGATTTCTTTCAGAGTGTCACAACTGGAGAGGTCACACCATGCCAGTGGCAAAACCAGTAGGTAGTCTAAATGGAAATGGCTTCACAACACTTTTAGAAGACCCATAACAGTGTCCACGGGTGGAATCTTCATCCGGACAAAGAGAATTGAATAAAACTTGTTATATTTTCTTCTTTTATTTTTCTTTGCAGATTCCTTCACAATTCTTTGCTTCGGGCATCATTTTCTGCGTGCTTTTTTTTCCAGACGTTGCCTTATTTTCAGTGATTACTTCTGAAAGCCTCATCAGCTTCTAAAAGTGCACGTGTCTCTGTGTTTTCTTCTATCCAGGCAGATACATTACTTTTATCGTGGACCCATTTCAGTATGTCTATGTCATCCGAAACAGCAAGCAGCTTGAATTTCATGAATTTGCCGATAAAATGGCTTCCAAAACTTTTGACTACCCAGCCTTGTCAAAAGGAAAATTCCCCGATCTCAAGGAAAACCTGCACAGAATCTACCAGTATCTACAAGGCAAGCCTTTGGATATCATTTCTGACCACATGATGAAAAATCTCCAGGATATATTTGAATGGAAATGCTCGCAAGCAACAGATTGGGAAACAGAAAAAATGTACAAATTCTGCTGCTCTGTAATGTTTGAAGCCAGTTTTGTAACACTATATGGAAGAGTTCCTGCTGCAGATGGCCACAAAGTTATTAGTGAAATCAGAGACAAATTTATCAAGTTTGATGCCAGCTTTCCCTATTTAGCTGCAAACATACCAATTGAGTTGCTAGGAGCTACCAAGAAGGTTCGGAAGGAGCTTATACATCATTTTTTACTTCAGAACATGACAAAATGGCTGGGAGGGTCAAAAGTGGTCCAAGCCAGACAAGATATATTTGAGAAATATGAGCTGCTTGGAGATTATGACAAAGCAGGTAGGAAACTTATGAGTGATTGCTTGTCTAAAATAAAATAATTTACTATAGACCTTTGAAATAAAAAGGCAAAATGGCGACCTTGAAATTTTTTTATGTTCTTTCTAATTGGCTAATGATAAAATGTTTTACTCTGAAACAACCCTCTATGATAATTGATTTTTTTTTTGTGCTGAGGTGGTAAAACAAGATACTTAATGGTGATAATGAGAAAGATTATAACTGAGCTGCATTTCCTCCCCTTATTCCCCCCCACCCCCCCGACATTACATTTCAAACTATTCTCATTAAGCAGAAAATTAGACTTCAGAAGCCTATTGGTCCTCATTAGCATTCACTGATCCTTGGCTGGGTCTGTGTCCTAACATCTTTTAATTAGCACACTGCAAATCTAATCAGTGTAATAAACGCTATTAATCTTCCTTTTCACTTATTTTCTCCCAGCACATCATTTTGCCTTCCTGTGGGCCTCGGTGGGAAACACGATTCCAGCTACATTCTGGGCCATGTATTATCTTCTGCGGCACCCAGAAGCTCTTGCAGCGGTGCGTGACGAGATTGACCATTTGCTGCAGTCAACAGGTCAAAAGAGAGGGCCCGCGGATAACATCCACCTCACCAGAGAACAATTGGACAACCTGGTCTACCTGGGTAATTTATTTTTATCTGTTAGGAAGGGAAGAGGGGCTCTCCCAGCAAACTGGGTTTATCACTCATTTCTGTTTACCGAGAAGGTGGAGGACACAGCTGCCTAATTGACATAATAACACCCATTTACATCAATTATAAATTATGTAGTTTATAGCTGTAGATACTCTCATTGCATGTAAACATTAAAGCCTAGGTAATTAGCTATGCAAGGTATGCAAAAGGCTAAATCGAAGCTTTGCAATTATTTGGGGGGGGGGGGGGGTGGAAAAAGTGGATGCCTATTAAGTTGTTTGATTCTGAGCATCTGCCGAAGTGTTAATGCATTTCAAATACTTCTGTATGGCACTGCCAAGAAAGACCCTTTGCTGAAATTACAGCGGGATGATGTATTTCAGCTGCAAGTGTAATTCTTTTCACCAGCAGTTTCTCTCTCTTGAACAAAACAAAAAGCCTTCTAAAGCAGGCTTCGTTTGAGCCATGCCTCTGAACGATCGAGAGATAGATAGATAGATAGACAGATAATTGATAGATAGATAGATAGATAGATAGATACATGATTGATGGATAAATAGATGATAGATAGATAGATAGATAGATAGATAGATGATAGATACATGATAGATAGATAGATAGATAGATGATAGATAGATATATATATAGATACATGATTGATAGATAAATAGATGATAGATAGATACATGCTTGATAGATAGATACATGCTTGATAGATAGATACATGCTTGATAGATAAATAGATGATAGATAGATACATAGATACATAGATGATAGATACATAGATAGATACATAGATGATAGATAGATACATAGATACGTAGATAGATACATAGATACAATGATGATAGATAAGAAGATGAAGCTTTGTAGAGTAAAAACGGTGTTGTCAGGATTGAAAAGAAGGTACCTTGAATCAAAATAAGGAGCTCTAAGGGAAATACAGCTCTTTCAGTTCAGGATCAGGGGTTCAGAAGGAGACCTGTGCCATTGGCCGTTGGAAGTTCTTTGATCCAGGAGTTGGATGAGCCTTGAGAGCATCAGCTGATGGTTTCACTTCATCTGCAAGTGCCCAGGCACTGGCAAGATAATTGCTAAAATTAGCCCAAGGGAGGAGAGAGGCTGTAGCAGTAGGAACCTAACCTTTAAGCATCTGTGAAAGTCTCCATAGGTAGTGTTAGTAGGGTAGACACAGCTGAATAAGAACTGAAAGGTTCAATAGTCCTCACTTTTTATATACCAAAACCAGCTCCCTGTTAAAACTGAGCTCACATCTATATGTCTTGGTAGCTCACATCTATGTGTCTTGGTATCTCATGGCCTGAATTGCTGTTCTGCTCTGGAATAAAGGTGTGACAAGAGAGGGTGGTGGAGTGGTGCAGCCTCTGCACCCGGTTTGGATCTATCTGCTGCCCTCCGGGACCATCCAGGGTGGCATGTCTCAAGAGTCTGTGTTCAGACTTGGTCTGCTCCTCATAGCACAAATATAAAATTGACTTTGATCCAGTTCCTTTTTTTAGAGCATTAATGTTAATCTTACGTAGTGTGAGTCTAGTAAGCTGGGTTTCATTTGCAGCCGTGGCTGTCTGAGTGCAGATTTGTCTCCAGCTGATGGAGGAGGCTTTGGAAATAGGGGAGAACTTCCAGAGAATATCATGGCATTCTGAGCGGTTAATGTACTTTTAAGGAACACCAGTAAAACTGCTTCATATCAGAGCTTGAATCCACAAAAACATAAAAGGAAATCAGTGAGCAAGGAGCTCAGGAGATAATTGGTTTTGTAATTGGAGACTGAGATGGGAAAGGCGAGGGGCAAAAAAAAAAGAAAGAAAAAGGGGAAAAAAAGGCACCCCAGTAGTGCAGGAATAAGGAAAATAAACACACGTACTTCACTAAAACCATCTGGTGCAAAATGGTACGAGCAGTTTAAAATATTAACTGTGTCATTCCTCTGCTGCTGCTTGAAATCTTGAAGCACCTTGGTAACATTTGATGTCTGTGTTGAGAGGAAAGTGCCACGTCCTGCTTTGTAGTATTCCCGTAACATTTTTTCTTAAATTTTATAATCACCTTACACATAATGTGATAGGACCGGAAGCTACATCTCAGTTCTTCTGGCACTTAAGTCATAAAGGGCTTATGCCCATAAAAAAATAATATAGAAAAAAAACAAACCCTGTACCATAAGAGAATTACAGTTCATGCTTCAGTGGAAAGGGGTGTTTTGTTAATAAAAGCATAGGAGGGACAGAGGTCTCAACTGGCATTGCCAGAAACCCCGACGTGGCAGGAGGGCTCTAAGGGCCAGCACTGCCTTTGTCCTCCACCCCAACCTCCCAGATGCAGCGTTTCCTCTTCCATCCTGCCAACCCAGGGCGTAGGAAACTGGGATTTGGGTCCCTGCTCTCGAGTAAGGCAGACCAGGTGGGATTCTTGTACGCTCATCGCCTTGTCATCTCATTCTCCTGTTTTAAGCACTCTGATTCTCCGTCCTCTTTTTGGCCTGCTGTAGCAAGAGCCTTTTTTTGGATTCTTCATGCTACGGAGAACGAGCAAGAATTGCTAAAAAGCCTCTCTCAGGAAGCAGCGTTGTTATCATGGTCAGATTCTTTGGGTCTAGGGAACAGCGTGGCCTGATTTCCTTCTAAATTCAAAGTACAGGTGCGTGATCTTTTAATTTAAATAATAATAATAAAAAAATATAAAAAAGCTAAGCTTTCAACCCCCAGCAAAACTGGCAAATTCTGGCCTTGCTTACGTTCCTCCAGTGGCGGGTTTTTTTGTTTGTCTACGTAAGGCTGTTCCCGAAAGCCCAAGCGTGTGGCTCTGCCTGCGCCGAGTACCATCCGTTATTAGCGGTCACGGCTCACGGCGGAGCTCGGAGAGGGTGGACGGCCCGTGAGGACGGGCTGGCGGCTTGTATGGCTACGTGGGAACGCGGAGGGTGAAGCAGAGAGCTGCTCGGCGCGTGTGTTTGATGCTCGGCATGCGTAGTCGCTTGGTTTGTTGACTGTTAGCCTGTTCGTTTCCGTGCTGGAGCCTTCTTGCCCCAGGTCACTGCTGAATCCCAGATCTTTCCGACGGAGAGAGCGCGAGCGAGGGTAGGAACCCAAAGGCGGCTGCTACAGCGCGGTCGTAACGCGGACGCCGAGCGTTCAGATCGGTGGTTGGGCTGAGAGAAATGAATATATTTTCCTGGAGCGGGTTGGGCAGCACCGTTCAGTTCTTAGGAAGATGCAAATGTACTGGGTTCAGATCATCGTTTGTCTTGGCACACGGCTGTGCCTGTGGGTAAATGACCCCCCCCCCCCCCCCAGTATTTGCATACTCGATGGCTATTTCCCTACAATACACTCTAATAATTACAGGACCCTATTACCTGCTATGCGTTAGTGTAAAATTAACAATCCATTATGCACAATAAGTTTTATAAAACATTTACAGATAGAGATCATGTTTAATTAAAATTAACTTGCCTACGAAAGCCAAATGCACTTACGATTCGCAATGACCTTTTATTACCTGCAGTCCCTTGTTTTGGCTGGATGATTGACAGCTTGCTGTTTGGCTACCATGTTGTATTTCAGCTGACAAGACTTTTCATTTTAACTCAATTTGCCTGCCTATCACAAGCTGGTGGCAGGCCAGGCTCAAGTCACCCAGCTTTGCCTCAGCAGCTTGCTCTATTTCTCATTAGTACGCATTTATTCAGTGGAAATTGGAAGACAAATGCTTGAAGGCATGTGAACTAAGTATAGCAAATTAGGGTTTAAAGACTGAATATTTATAAGTATATTGAAACAGTTTTTAAAAAAAAAAAAAATCTAGAATGAATTGGAAGCTGAGTGCTAGCTTTAGTATAAGAGAAACGGAGAGAGAAGTGGGAGGATTCTAAGAATAACAATACTATGAGAGATATCTCTCTTCCTCCCCCCCTCCCCGCTCTCTCTCTCTAGAAAATATGTAAAATCTCTCTGACAACACCTTATCAAACAACAGCCTGCCTTCTTTATGTAGCGCTCGCACAGTGAAGTTTAGCATCTCATGTGTGTAAGAAGGGAAGGGGGGGGGGGGGGGGCGGAAAAATGAGGGTCATGTTCATTTGCTGCTTGGTTATCCCTTGGTATGCTTTAAATTGCCTTGTTTGTTCGGCACAAGCACAGAAACAGATGTTGCTCTCCCGTGCTGGATAATTTACTGTACCTCGCGGTGCAGAATGGAAGGGCCTCCCAAGCTCCCCAGCTGGTGTGTCAGCGGCGATGGCTGGTGTCTGCTGAACTATGACAACTGCAAGTAAAGGCTGCAGTTTTATTGTGCAGTTGTCACTCCTCTCGACGTAGAACTCTGGCGTTTGTGGAAAGCTGACTGTCTATTTTTTTCTTTTTTTTTTTTTATCTTTTAATGTGAGCCTGCAAAGCCATCTAAGCTCCATTCTCCTTTGTTGCTCATAATGTGACTCATTACTTTTGTCATCTAATGATTATCGGCATGATCGCTCAGAGCGAGCGCCAAGCTCGCCTTCCACACGGAGCTGGTACTGGAAGGTAAAGCAGATTTGTCATTTACGATCTGACCGCTAAGCCACACTTTGCGCTCCATTATTGTGATTAACTCCTGCCTAAGATATGCTGCCCGATTGTCATCTGGGATCCGGCGGCGGCAGGGGCTGCCGCGCGTTCGGACATCCACCGATACGACGTGACCGCGCCGCTCGGGCGCGTCAACGGAAACCTGCTCTTTCGCAGCGGCGTTTTCATCATCCTTTCTCTTTTGCTGTTGGTTTCTGGTTTGGTTTGGTTTTTTTTTTTTTTTCTCTCTCTCTCCTTCCCCCCTCCCCTCCTTCCCGCTTCCTCGTTTGATTTCTGCTGTCACCACGGATGTCACCACCATTTCCAAATGGAGTTCCCAGCTCCGTTGTCCGCAGGTTGGAGACGGTCTGGGAGCGGAGGCTGGACCCGTTCTTTGTACCGCGGAAAGTTTTGTTGCCAGAGAGCTGCCAGTTGAAATCTATCGTGTCAGGTGCCTTGTGGCTATCCGCAGTAGAGGCCATCTTCTGGAACTGGGGTTCTTTTCTGGCTTCGTCACCAACAAGCCGATTTGACTCTGCCTGATTATAGTAACGAAGGCAGTCCAAAAGAATATGCACAGCCTCACTGTACGTCACATTGAATCACGGCGCTGGCCACACAGAGCTGACCGCAGCCTCATTTCTTTAGACAAATGCATGCTTAAGGAAAAACCTCCTGCAAGAAAGCATCCAGGCCCACTTTATTTGCTATGCATGCTGCACCAGATTTAATATTTAGTGAAAGAACGTTTGTTATTATTTTTTTTTTTTTTTCAGAGGCATCTACACTGGGCAGCTACCGTCTCTAATAACCTAACCTATTGGGCGCAGCAGTTACAGCGCCTTGGTGAACACTTAGAGAAGGCTTATTTGATACCACAGAACATAAACACGGGCACAAATGGATTATTATGTGCAAATGAAACCCTATTTTAGGCTGTTTTTCACACCGACGATTAGAAGGAATCAAGTCAGATACAGCAGCGCCCAAACACGCTGGTGGAAAAATAGTCAGTTTTGATTACAAAGTGAGAGATGCAGCCCCAGACAGGAGCTACATGCTGATATACATGCTATCAGAATGATTTATGCAAATTATGCATATTATTCCCAAAGGAATTCCTCCTCAAACTGCCAGGATAAATTGCCGGAAATTAGCCATAAAATCTGTCGTGCTAGGAGCAAAAGGTGAAGGCCACTGGGAAAGCAAGGACATTCAGCTTCTGGAGCCTTCCAGGGTGTGATGGTGGAGACAGGAATCTTGCTTTCCCTAAGCCGGAAAGGACCGTGTTTTGTTTTCTCTTGGCCAATTAAAAGTGCCTTTTCTAATTTTAAGAAATGACCGGGCAGACAGTGAGTTGCTTCCATTCACCCTGACCGTAACAGACACTGCCCTTTGGCAGCGTCGAGCACTGAAAGGAAAAGAAATGCATCTTAAAAGTCCGCAGAACGGCGACGGGATGAACCGTTTTCCACCGTATCGTCCTGCCGTGACGTCGGGCAGATTCAGCAGCTCCATGGGTGCACGCTGCTGGCGTTTGCTTGCAACCTCCAGAAGAGATGTAAACACGGGAAGCGTTCGTGCCTTCCGTTTGCGGTGCCCGAATAATCACTTCCCACCCAAAACCCGGGGCTGCCTACAGCCGACAGGGATTCTCAGCACCATCAGGGAGAATCACGTCGGGAGGCTCAGCGCCGTGGCTCCCCCCACCTCCCGCCCCGCAGGGCTGTTTATTGCCTCCTCCAGGTCTCTGCTTGCTTTGGGTTTTGTGTTTGGTTTGCTTTGCTTTGGGGGGGTTGTTTTTTTTTTTTTTTCCCCTTTAGCCTGCCCTGCTAAACCTGTCGAGATTCAGCAGCCGTAGCCGTGTGTAACTCCCAGTCATCTCCCATATTTCTCATGTGTTCCCCCCCCTCTCCCCGCTTTCGTTTAATCACAGAGAGCGCCTTAAACGAGAGTTTACGAATGTGCTCGTCCTCCATGAACATTCGCATCAGCCAGGAGGATTTTGTTCTCAAGCTGGAAGGGAATCAAGAGGTCGTTTTGAGGAAAGGAGACTGGATAGCCCTTTACCCGCAGATTTTGCACATGGACCCCGAGGTCTACGAAGATCCTGAGGTAAACGTTCAGCTGGTGCTGCTCTTCCTCCTCCAGGCACAGCGCAGCAGCCAAGCCCTTTGTGATCTGTGGGTTTGGTTGGTTGGTTTGGGTTGTTTTTTTGGTTTTTTGTTTTGGTTTTTTTTTTAAACTGTTGTTCCTTCTTGTGGAACAAATCTCCCTACTTTCAGATGTCTTTTCTGGGGCCCTATAGGTCAAAGGATTCATGGCCTGGAGAGAGAAATATGGTGATGAGACTGCCTGCGACCGCCTTCAAAGGGATTGACAATTGCACATTGACTACCATAAACTTTAGGCTAAATGTGGGTTTTGTTTGGCAGTGGATCATTTGATACCCAAGGAGGGCTGAATAATAGAAGGTGGCTTAAATAGCAAATAATGTGGGCCATTTAGCTAAGTGCCCCCAAAGCATCATTGACTCTCTGAAGCCCTATAATAGCAGTGTCTTCCTGGAGCCTTATGCTTTTTCACCTCCCTTCGTAGGGATTTGCCCCTTCTTGATCAATTAGTAGAGTGCTGCGAAGTTGAGACGGCAAAGCTGTTGCTCTGCAGCGCAGCTCGGAGGGTAATTGTGTCATCTCCTTGTATTTTTCTCTGACGCTCAAGTTAATGAATATCAAAGACTGGGAAATTAATCCACCCTGCCTCAGCCTTTATACGGCTTCACCAGTTCACCACCTGCATGCAAATTTGAGTAGTCCTCATCTCTGGCAAGGTTGCTGTCCCCAGCCCGGGGTGCCACGGAGGGAGAGCGAGGGTGATGCTGAGCCTGTTAAATGCCTCCTCTGCCTGAGACAAGATCTCTTGTACCTGACCCATTCCTCACCCTCCCGTTCCTAAGTGAAGGGCTGCCTCCCAGCCATGCCTATTTCCATCCATTTGAGCCAAAGAAGAAAGGGATTGAGTATTTTTTACATCTTTATAGAAAACCCATGTTACAGGCGTTGCTCACTGAGGTTCTCTCCCTTCTGGGGATTTAAGGGTATGAGGTTGCAGAGGACAGATGAGATTGAAGTGCTGTGTTGCTGTGGGACAGCATCTGACTGGGCATGAGCTCCACCAGCCATGGTGAGAGGAGGTGTGGAGCATGTCAGAGGCAGCAGGAGTGAAGTATAGTCCCCGGGATGAACACTGGAGCCATGGAAATGGAAATGACATCCAGGAGGGCTCTACTGGCTGTCCCCAACCGCAAATAAAGACAAAGCCCACTGAGGAAATTAAGGTTTTAAAAAAATAATCCATATATTGGCAAATAGTTGATTAATATTTCTGTGCTTATAAAGTGACAACTAGCAAATGAGCTTTTCCTCATTTGATTCTTAACACTTTATTTTGGAGAACATTATTGATTTGTCAAAAGTCCATCTGTTTGTTTAGGTCCTGGACCAAAAGCATCAGTGTGGAAACTGATCCCCTCCCTTATCCAATAATTGCCGGAATATATTACCATATTTCCATTGCCTGACTATATCTGCTTAGTATCAGCTCAGCTCAGCTTTCACAGTACAGCTTTAGTTCATATATTTTATCTTTTTGATAGTGAATGAGCAATCCACACATTGCAGTACATTGATTTCAGCACATGGGCCCTCTCGAAAAGTGGGGAAATCACTGTTCTGTTTGGTTCTTAAAATATGCAGTGTGCTTTCAACAATAACTGCTGAGGATCAGATAGAGATGGAGGATGAATTTTTTGAAAGGTGCAGTCTTGAGCTTGTCATGTATTTAGGGAAAACTTTCCTGGGAAAAAAGGCAGCTTGACGAGATAATTCTGTAGCAATGCTTTTCTCCTGGATACAGAAATTTGAGTTCGAGCTATCTTCTGTTTGGCACCATATTGTGTAAGTGTAAGCATGTATTGCTGACCTCTTTCTCCACTCATCAGAGCCTAAAAAACTGAGTCAGTTTTCTATAAAGTGGGTAAGTGAAACCCTAAATCCTAACTCAGCTAATTATAGTGCTCAGTAAATGAACTCTGCAAATCCCAGAGAGGAAACGCTGCAGGAGACGCTACCTGGTGGCTTCCCAGACAAAGCTAAATACAAGATGTGACAAAGAGAGACTTACATCAATCACAGGAGATTGCTCAGTGTTCATAATACTCCTAGCAGGCTGTCCACACAGAAATTCATCAGCTATTGCTGTTCTTGCTCAGCATCTTCACCTTTTCCTTGCCACCAACCACCCTGTCTCTTCCAAGCAGACCTTGCGCATGACTGAAAGTTCCTTTATTGTCAAAAATTAGTCTTTATTTAGCCAGTGAACCAGCTTGTAAGGAAACACTGTCCAACCCGAGGAGCTTCAGCACCACAAGCCTGAGTTTGATGTCACTGTCACTGGCTCCATTCCTGCCTCACACTTGTTTTCTGCTTTCCTAATCCCTTAGATACCATTTTATTGTTTTTTGTTGTTGTTGTTAAAAGCAATTACAACTCTCAGACGGCTCTTAAGATGACAAAGAAAGCATAAGGTTTGACCCAGTGTGTCTGTGTGTTCAATACCACGGCTCTTAATTGCTCCAGATGCCAAGACTGCACCTTGTGGAAATGTTCCAACAAAGTGAGGAGCTCTGGGTTGGGTTGGTTTTTTAAGCTATTCCAGTTCATATTTAGCAGTGCTTTTTTAGACTAGTGGGATTTACATTTCAGGAAGTGAATCTTTTTTAGGGAAGAAGTGGTATTCTGAGCTTCCATTTGTTACTGTGCTTCTTCAAATGAAGCAATAATGTGCTGGGGAAAAAAAATATTGCATGTGTTTTTTTGGCTGGGGTGTTCCAAAGAGGCTGAAAAGAATTACTTGGCAGTGCAAACACATCTATAATGACCTTTATCTCTTTATAGATTCATAGAATCATTTTGGTTGGAGGAGACCTTTCAGATCATCAAGTCCACCCATTCCCCCAGCAGTGCCAGGGCACCACTGCCCCCTGTCCCTCAGCATCACAGCTCCACGGCTTGGAAACCCCTCCAGGGATCACGGGGACTGCACCCCTGCCCTGGGCAGCCTGGCACAGCCCTGGACAACCCTGGAGGGGAAGAAATTGTTCCTCAGCTCCAACCTAAACCTCCCCTGGGGCAACTTGAGGCTGGTTCCTCTTGTCCTGTCTCTTGTTCCTTTGGAGCAGAGCCCGACCCCCCTGGCTCCAGCCTCCTGCCAGGAGCTGTCAGAGCCAGGTCTCCTCTCAGCCTCCTTCTCTCCAGGCTGAACAAGCCCCAGGTCCCTCAGCTGCTCCCCACCAGCCTTGTGCTCTAGACTCTTCCCCAGCTCCGTTGCCTTTCTCTGGCCACGCTCCAGCCCATCAAATGTCCTTCTTGTAGCGAAGGGCCGGGCCTCTGCCATTCAGAGAAACAAGCTCCTGTTCTGCAGCACCCAAAGTTACATCCCCTCCCATGCACCGTGTTCTCTTTCTCACAGACCACCTCCCCTGCCACTGTTTTTTTCTCCACAGCAAGGCCTGCAGTGCCTGCTTTTCAGAGCCTTTCACATGCTGGGTAGATCCGGATCCGTGCATTTCTCACTGTGGAGTGGGGTTTTTTTAATCAGTTGAGGTTGGTTTCTGTCTGAGTGACTTGTTCCCAGCCAGCTCCAAATGGCTGCTGCTATAGCAGATGTATGCAAAGCAGGACAAATGCTAATGAGTGACCATAAGCAAGAAGTGTCTGTCATTTTTATTCAAAGCATGCAGGAGGATTTTGTAAGTGGTTAATTTGCCGTTGACTGAGTGAGGATGCCAGATCTCCTTCATTCAAAAACATGAATTATCTCTAAACAGGGATCCTGCTACCAGGAAAAGAGTCAGAAAGACATTCAGTTTGTGGAAGGCAGGTTACAGGCACAGCCTTCCAGCCTCACTTGAAAGTACCCTCTTGGTAATGGTCAGTCACTGGTGGTTGTCCTGCTTTGCACAGAGCTTCCGGAGCAAAACATTTGAAGGTCAGATGTGGCAAATGAAGCAGCAACCATCTCCAACTGAAGGGAAAATTGAGCGCAAAGCCTCGGGTCTGGCTGTCGAATAACCTGCACCACTGGGTGCAGAAGAAGGATGGGTCTTGCTCTGGCTTGCGGGAGCGAGGTGGGCGCGACGCATGAATTGATTCGTGGGCACTTTTCATGGGATTTTAGGAGTGTTCCTCGCAGGAGAGATGATGTGAGCTAATGAAACTTGAGGGTACCAGCTAAAAAGGAGAAGCTGTCAGCTCCTCGTCTTCCTCTTTCTCTTATTTTCTGGGTTTCAGAAGCGTTGCCGTTGTGCAAACAAAGCAACTCATGTAGCTGCCTTGTTAGATATCACGCTCGCTCTCTCTCTTTCTCCTTCATTTTCAGGAGTACAAGTTCAATCGGTACATAGAGAATGGCAAGAAGAAAACCACCTTCTACAAGGGAGGAAGAAAACTCAAGTATTTCCTGATGCCCTTTGGCTCTGGGATCAGCATGTGTCCGGGGAGGTTCCTCGCAATGAACGAGATGAAGATGTTTCTTTTCTTACTGTTGGCTCGTTTCGATGTGGAACTAGTGGAAAACAAAGCTGTCAGACTCGATAACAGTCGTATGGGCCTTGGTATCCTGCTGCCAGACGTTGATATTGCCTTCCGCTACAAGCTAAGGTCCTGAGGAGAGTGAGCGGCTGCCTGTGTGCCTTCTACTAATCTCCTTCTTCACTCTGTTTCATCGCTCAGCTTTGTGGTTTTTGGAAGCATTTACTTTTCCCTCTCTGCTTTTGCCTCCTTCCTGTTTGTTTCTAAGGAGAAAAGCCCTTGGGCTGGAGGTCGCTCTCAGATGCGGGGAGGTGCGACCTCCGTTTGTCCTGCCTGAGTTGTGAGTAAGTGAGGTGAGGTGACAAGAGTTTGGCCAAGTGAGTAGCCCAACCTCCCTGCAAGACGGACCCCCCGTACTCTTGGCCATGACTTGAGGAGGATTTACAGGGAGGATGACATCAAGCTGACATCACCAGGCCATTTATATGGGGTTATTTCAGTGATTGTTTTTCTAACTTTTTATTTACTCTGTTCCCTTCATGGTCCTGAGCCCTTATCTGAGAGAGGTGATGAAAGCTGTGGGGGGTGGTGGGGGATGATTTGCAAGAATGTCTTGCTGGCCACATGTTTCTGACTTCAGCTGTATGTACTGAGGGTGAACGCTTTGCTTTGCTTCTGGTTGTTTGTTGGGGTTTTTTTCTGGTGCAATGGAAGGAAATTAAAATCTGTGGGTTTCTTCCTGCAGTCATGTAAAGTCAGAAGGGAGGTTCTCTTGATTTTAATAAGCTCTGGATCAAGCCTAAATTTTCTGGTTTGGCTTTTGAGACAAACAAAAAATATATATATATTTTTCAGGGAGAAAATACATGAGCCTGTCTGAAACGATTCTATCATCTCAAAAATTACCTTCTGCTTGTCTCACTGCTCCCCCAGTAACACCTCCGTCTGCTTATTCTGACCATTTCTGGTGTTCATGTGTTTCTCCCAAAAGACAAAAGAGGAAGAGGGCTTCAAGGGACAGTGTGGTCTCTAAAGTTACTTTTTAATAGTGCTTTATTGTGCCTAAGTTAGGCGTAGGCAGAGGAGTGTTTGGAAACAGATTACAAACTGGAAAATAAGCCCTTCTCTGGGGCCAGAACTTGAGCAGGGGAAAATTCTGGGCAGACAGAGGAGTTGTCTGTATACAGCTGCCCAACCTGCTTCCCTGGGTGACCAGCTCTTGTTTCAGAAGGGAATTCCTAGTGCACAGGGTCTGAGATTTTCAGAGCCTGTCTCTCTTCCCAGCCGTCACTCCAGAGGCTGCTGAGGCTTCTCGTGGCTGTCCGGTCTCGGTTTGCCAAGGTGCTAACTGCAGTGGGACAGGTGCCATGTCTGTGGGCCTCGCCTTGTGTTCCCAAAAATCCCAGCTCTCTTTGGGATGTGCCAGCATGAAACCAGAAACGGGACAGTTTGGAATCAGAAGTTTTTCCTCATCTCTAAAGCGCTCGATGGCCCGTGGATGGAAACCGCTACGTGCCTCCTAAGGATTAGATTTGCTTGTGGTTATTTGTGTAGAAGCCTGTTCAGCTCACACCCTAAACAAGCACCAGTAGAAAGGCTTTCAGAGATTGGCACAGCCACGTTCCAAATCCTCCCGAGGAGAAAACGGTGGGTTTGTGAGATATATTGGGTAAACATTTTCTCTTCATATATAGTATCAGTAATGTCTGCAGCGGTGGAGTACGCTCACATCCGATGGGCTTTGCGGTTGATTAAATGCTTTAACTTCGCTCCAACATTTAATCAACGGCGAAAGCTGCTTATTGCTTTGTGCTGCAGAATAAAATTTGTTTTTATGGAGGGATCCTTGCGCTCAAGTTACTTACTGCTGTAGTTACTCTGTAGGAGCTATTCTGGACTCGGCCGTAGCTCACGATCCAGTTTGGCCATTAGAGCCTGGCTTATTGAGAGAGGGAATGTCAGTGTCATTACTGTGTTGACTGTGTCCCATTATTGCTCAACTGTAAGCTGTAAAACATCTCGTGACACGGTTACGATGAATCTTTCTTTGGCATCCAACTTTGAAGCAAACCTGAAGCAACTGCGAAAATAACAGTAGGTATTTGTTTTAAACAGAAGGCTTTCTTTTTCCTTTTCTTTTTTTTTTTTCCTTTTCTTTATCTTTTTTTTTTCTTTTTTCTTTTTTTTTTAATAATTATATTCTATTTTTAGGGTTTTGAATGCAGGCTGCTGCATAATTCGGTAGGACGGAATAGGGCAGTGGCGACAGTACATGCAAATCATTAGGCATTTCAGATTAATTGCTGATCAGTTTGTATAGTACCTATTTTGAAATTAAAAGAAGAGATAGATTGGCCTCAAAATCAGAAATTAAACCTGAAAGAGAAGGATCAGAACCTTTCCCAGGGGTTGTGGGAAACCTTTGTGAAGGCAGCTGGGGGCCTCGCATCGGGGTTGGGGAGCACTCTGCAGCACGCCAGAGGCCAGCGGTTTGCTGGGTAAGAGTTAGCTGCTCTTCTGCTAAGGGACCAAAGTAATCTAATGTCAAGCAGGACCTGTCCATCTCATCCTGGAGCTGTGTCCCTGGTCACCTGTGCTGGTAAATCGATTTTGGTCTGCTAATGGAGGCACAGGGTGAGGCAGAGGTGGCCTCGTCATACTAGCAGTTGTTCCTTGCAGAGACAGGGATGAAGGCACCAGCACCCAACCGCAATGAGCTTAGGCTTCTGTGGCCCCATGTTCCTGCTCAGCAGTCTCAACGTGCTTTTCCATTTGCCCTCCAGTTCTAGGAGCACCAACGTGCCCCCAGCATCGCTACCTTAACACAGCCCAGCTGCAGAGGGGGTAAGCCTCACCCCCACGGAAAGGCAGGAGAGCTAGAGCTGGACAGAGGAGATGTTAAGCCTTTCTGGTCCAGGTACTCAGTAGCTGAGGTGACTTACTGAGAGTTGGCAGCTGCTCTGACTGGGAGTGACTCATGGAGCAGGGAGGGAAAGGCCCACGGTGTTGGTTTTCCAGGTCAATAAGCCAGAGCAGCACAAGAGGATGAGGGTGCACATCCCTGGAGGTCCCAGCAGGAACCAAGGTGGCAGCAGCAAGTTGCACCAGGGAGAGCATGCTTCATGACACAAGATGCAGTACAGTTTTTGATGGCCTCCTGCAGGAGTGACCAGCTCTTAGTGTCTGTCACTGTGGCACTAAGAAGGCAAAACTAAACTATGTGGGCAGACCCATCGGTGTTCAGGTGCCAGTGATGCTGTAGGGGTGGGTTAGTAAGAGCCAGTAAGAGCTTGTGCTTTAGAGAATCCCAGGCTGGTTTGGGTGGGAAGGGACCTTTCCAGCTCCTCCAGTCCAACCCCCTGCAGGGAGCAGGGCCATCTGCAGCCAGAGCAGGTTGCTCAGAGCCCTGGCCAACCTCACCTGCAATGGTTTCAGGGATGGGGCATCAACCACCTCTCCCTTGTCCCTCCTTTCCACTTCAGCAGGGGAATCTGCCCAGCAGAGCCCAGCAGCACCTGCGTGTCTCACCCGCTGACCCGGCAGGGATAGGTGGGCTTGGCACATGGGTGTCCCTCAAATTTCTCTGCTGTTCTCAAGTGAAATGCTGCGTTCACCGATCGGTTTGAGATGTGACTTGGCTGGTCAGTACCAGTGTCTGACTGCAAGTTGTCGTTGCCTGTGGCTATACTGATAATATCTTCTGCTGTTAGGAAAATCATCTTTTTTTCTCATGTAAAGTAAGTTTATTAAGTCAGTCTGGCCCTTTATAGCACCTGAGAAGAAAAGTGGATTCATCCTCAATTAATGAGAATGCTAAAATATGATTTTTTTTCATTATTATTTTAATTTACAGATTGCCTGCTCTCCATTTTCATGCTGTACCCTCGGTACTGCCATAAGCTGTGGGAAACATAGTAAACCCTTCCATGCCTTAAAGGCCCATCCTAATCTCTATGGACCTCTTTCCAAGTGAGACCTTCCCACCTCTGCCGGTGTGTCCTAATAGAAAACCACCTTCTTTAGCTGGTGCTCTTCAGCCAGCTGCCCCTGGCCTGTTTTGGCATTGCTGTTTTTATGTGTAACTCCTGGTCTGTGAATTTCCCTTGTAGGATTTTAAATGAACTGTTCTTTCATCACTGTTGAACTTCCTGACATTCAAAAAACTGACATTTCCTTTATAGACAAACAACGGTTAAGTTCTACTTTAGTAGTTAATTTCCATCCTTAAGGCTCTTAGAGGAAATAAGATATATTGTGAATTTCTGAGCAAGAAAATTAAAACTCCATTATTTTAGTAATCTAACATCTTCAGTGAATTTTGTATTTAAAGGATACAATAAAAATGAATATATCTATTTTAATATTGAATGACTGTCCGTGGTATTTTTTTTTCCCAGCTTACATTTACACTTTTCTCCCACATTCACAACTATTGCTTTCATTTTTAAATTATTTATTCAGCATACTGCATTTTTCTGCTACTTAATCTTGAAAGGTATTTCTGTAAGGAAAAAAAAAAAAAGCAGCTTTTAATTCTGCACTGGCATGGAGCAACTCCTTTGAATTTAGGGAACGGTCAAATCTGTTCTACCTCCCCCCATTAAACTTAAGCCGGTTCTTATCAGATGAGAAGGGGAAGAAAAAAAATAAATGGTATTTCTGATATTCTTAGGACGTTATTCAGAATTAGCGTAGAGATCTGCAATCCACTAGTGATTCCCAAATACAGCTCCTGGGCTTTTCCTTCTGCAAACCTCCGCGCGGCACGGGATGTACCACCCAGCGTGAAATATTCTGTCCTCTCAGATCATTCATTTTAAAAGGGGCAATGAATGAAAATTGTTCCAATAGCCAGCACTGCGCCAGCATAACACAGCTCGGCTTTCCTAGGTAGCCCTGTAGCTACCGAGTTCTACAAGTAGGTATTTAAGATGAAGGTTGTAGCCTAAAGACATCAGCGTTTCTTCGTTCCTTCGTGCAGAAATGCTTGTCAGGTAGGTCTGGGAGGGTGGTTGAAGATCCGTCCTAGAGAAGACAGACCTGCAGCATCTTTCTGGGTTGGAGGGAAATGGGTTTGTAACTGTGCAATTGCTTTTGCTCCAGATTCTATTAGAAGTTACTGAAGTTTATAAATAAAAAGTGGCATCGTTTGGGATTTCTTGGGCACGTTTCTGAGTGAGCTTTTCACGATGGTCTGAAAGATACCTTGGGGAGGGAGGGAGTGTTAATAAGACCTCCTCACATTATTTTATAATACTTGGTTTGACACTAGGTGCTTTCTCAATGTTACTTAGATTGCACTGTATTTTAAAATAACTCGGAGACGTCAGTTTATGCACAACATACACCTGATTTGTATGAATGGAGCTATTTTAAGTGTCAGACCACAGAAAGTGTTTTCCTGCCTATTACCTAAACCAGCCTATGTACCCTGGCTAGTCGTGTCCCGATACCCGCAACACGCGAGCAAAATGATCTCATTGCAAACACACCCCTTCAAAACTACGCTTAGGAAAGTAGTGTGACCCTTAAGTTACTGTCTGTGTTTATAAATAGCGGTAAGTATGAAGAAATGGTTTGTGTAGAAGGATATAAAAAGATAGATGTTCCGTTTTCACTGGAAAGCGAAGATGTAAATTACTGGGGGCTTTATCCTCCTGTAAACCAGTGCTGTGACTACGTATCCTGTCCATCAGGCTTGCCTGGGATCCCAGGTACTGAGGTTGTGTGAATACATCATTTGCAAGAGCAGAAACATGCCTGTCTTCAAAACTATTTACACCAAAATAAATAACCAAAAGAAGCCCGAGCTTCAGCTGTCCCTGCTAGGAGCCTGGCAGGATTCTAGCTTGTTAAAGATTTTGTTAAACCGGTTTTGACACTGACGTGATGGTTTGTATGTATTTTTTTTTTTCCCCTCGCAAACAGCAACTGTGAGTCCAGCAAAGTATAAAAGTCTCGGCTCTGGCTACAGGGAGAGGAGAGGATGGTAAGTAAACACCCTGTGATGACTTTTGACACTGACTTCTTCCCCATCAGCTCATCTTTTCCAGCTACCTCTTTCTTCCAAACAGTTCAGCCGCTAACCTCCTATAGGCAGCGAGGCTTTCCCCGTCTCATTTCCATCTTGAACCGGCTCTTTTCTCAACGCCTTTTTTCAGTTGCCTTTTGAAAAAAGCCAAGGCAACGTTTCCCGTAGGCTCCTGCCAAACCGGCATCGCAGGTGGGCAGTGCCGCCCCGCTACAGCTTTGAACCCGAAAAGTGGACGGGCATTGGAGCCGGGGCTTGCTGAAGGGATGGAAGCGGGGAGGGGGGAAGCGGTTCCGCTGCGGGGTGGCGATGGCAGCGGGGTTGCGGGGGGAGCCTCCGCACACCCACCCGCTCCCCGACGAGCTCCCGGCACCCTCTGGAGCTCCCAACTCCCCCGACCCTCTCCAAAAACCAAGCGGAAAGTGATGGGATGGGGTGAGGAGAGAGTCCCGCTACCCCTCCCTAAAAGCAACCCGCGCTTCCAGGGATGCTGGAGCGGGAAAAAGGGACCGGGAGACCCGAGGAGGTTCCTCGGGAAGCGGGCTGGGTATTAGGTGAGTTTGGAGAGCTTCGGCTGGTGGAGGGGAGGTTTTACTCTGGAAAGGCGATTGTTTGCCCTTAATCCTTAATTATGAGGATTTTAAAATAGTATTAGAGGGGCGATCTGTTCTGCAACTTCTCGGAAGAAATAATTGTTGATTTAGATAAGCGCTGATCCCTTCAGTGTTTGATGAAGACGTTAATTTATGGCTGTCTAGCAGTTTATGGCTGTCATTAGATTTCCAGCTTTGTCTCTGTTCGAAATGTATCTTTCTTTTTTTATTTTAATCCGAGACAATTATGGAGGAAAACGGTTATGTTTGATCTAAAATGCATCATTTTCCTATAGCATTTCAAATTATTCACAGATCATAGTTCTTATATGCGCATATATGAATTTAAAAATACAGCAGTAAAGTGCTTGAAACAGACCATAAATTTGCTTCATATTTTATTACACGTCTCTGAATCAGGTTGAGAGGACAAGGGCAACTAGGGGCTTGGGGAAGGATTTAACCCTTCCCGAGGCTGGAGAACCAGCCAAACCAGAGCAAATCCTCCCTGTCCGGAGCGCTTCGGGGGAGGGGGATGCTGGGTGACACCGAGCTGATGAGTGACCAGGGGGAGATGGGGCTGGCTGCAGCAATTTGCTCATTTAGCAGCTGTCCCTTCTGCTGATAGAAGCCCCCGGGGCAGGCTCGGGGCGAGGGCTGGCTGCCGGTACCGGGTCCGGGATGGCACCCGGGGCGCTGGGCAGAAGCGGCTTAACCCCTGCCTAAGCCAAGCTCAAGACTTCACAAGCCTCAGACGGGCTCCTTCCAGACCCGCAGCCCCCCCAGGGCGTCGGGGTTGTCGCGGAACCCAGTGCGACTTTCCCCGAAGTTTTGTCCCGCTCCGATAAGGAGCTGATAAAGCCTCGGGATCCCTCCGGCCTGGTGGCAGTGGATGCAATCAAAGTTATAAATGATCCCGGAGAGAGCCGCGAAGTCCTGGCTCGTTTATTTTACCCCCCCCCCCCCCCCCCCCCGCCACCGCCACCGCCACCAAAAAGAAAAAGAAAAAAAAAAAAAAAAAAATTATTTTTTTTTTTTTTTTTTTTATAGGTTTTTTTTCTTTTTGGGGCAATTGCGGTCTTTTTTTTTTTTTTTTTTTTTTTACCCCTTCCACCCTAAATCACATTTTCATTAAAGGTTTTAATAAGAAAACTCACTTGACCACTATTCATTATCGAGTCCCCTCCATGCACACAAGTTCACTTACCCATTCATTTATTCACTTACTCATTCCAGCAGATCCGCTGCAACTGCTGCTAGCAGGGATGTGAACACTCATAATTATTTGTCAAAGTCTGGAAAGTGTATTATCCCTTCTTCTAGTGGTAATTAGTTACCATAGCATCTAATACGTAAATGTGCCCAGAGCACACCATTAACAGTTAAGCGGAGGATTCAATTTAACACATGATTATATCTTTCATAAGTCATTACATTAGGAAAGCCAATGTCACTCATGCTGGGACAATTTCAGGCTCCGGGCCGGGGGAAGGGAGCGGCGGGGGCCGAGGGAGCCCTCGGAGGAGGCTGGGGGAAGAGCCCGGGCCGACGGGGCGGTGGGAAAGGGGGAAGAAGCTCTTTTGAAGAGGGGGGGGAACGTGTGCGTTTCTGCTGAAGTGATCTATCAAGCGTTAAGAGGGGCGGGGGAGCCTCTCTCCTCCCCCCACCCCCGACAAGACCTGCCCAGGGACGGGCCCGGCGGCTTTAGCGTCTCTTCCCCGGCTGGCAGGCGGGTGGGTGCGAGGGGCAGGAGCGAAGGGCCGGCCCTGGCAGCTCCTCTGCCCGGCAGACACCCCGCTCCAACGCACACCAGGCAGCAAAGCGAGCCCAAATTCGGGCGGCAGCCAGTAGGCAGGAATGAAAAGCGGGTTTATCGCGCGTTCCCGACGCTCCGAAGAGAAGAGGTGAGCGAAGAAAGCTCCCGGTGTGCCACAGACGGCAGCGGCCGCCCGGGCTCAGCCTCGGCCGGGCCCGCATCCCGACCCCGCATCCCGGCTCCTGGCAGCCGGGAGGCAAAACGCGAGCCTCCCGCAGCCCTTCGCCTTCCCCCCCTGCCCAGGTTCCGGCAGCTCCAGGACTTTGCTGGGAACTTCGTTTGCCCGCCCCCGCCCCGTCCCATAGCCGGGCAGAGCCGAGCAGCTCCCGCTCCTTCCAGGGGAACCTCTCCGGGAAGGCTGCTCGGTAGCCAGGGATATTAAGCGGTAAATCTTGCAGCAAATGTGTCCTGCGATGCTGTGTGCACGAACACACGCTCACACACACACACACACACACAGGCACGCACCACGCCAAGCTGGTGGCGGTGGTTAATTCCTAATCAGAATGATGGACAGCAGAGACAGAACAATACAAACTAATGGCTGTGTTGCTGATCACTTTACCCCTTGATTAAAGACACCCAATTATGGCGCAGAACAGTGTCGTAATTATGTTCCTTAATCACATCCAGGAGGTTTAATTGCCTTAACGATGTGTTTCATTAAATGAATTTAGGTATTATAGTCGACAGTTTTCATACACAGTTGTTTTCAAATTAACATAATATTAGACATCGTCATGGAAATTGTTTTAATAATCATAATTAGACGCACCCAGCCTTTGTCTAGTAAATGCTGAGAGACGCTTCTCCTTGCGCCTGGGGGCTATCTGCCCACCCTCTCTGGGCTGCCTTCCCACAGCTCCGTGGCACTTTACAGTTATGTTTCCTGAAAAGTTACAGGTTCTGATTAATCTTTTTTGATAGGAAGTGGAGCAGAAAATATTTATCCCCTATCTGCCCCCCCCCCGCCGCTGGGAGAGGCGGCTCCGCGGTCACCCGGCGCTGGCCGAGGGGAGGTCGGGGTGGGGGAACCAGGGGGGCTGGGACACCCCAGGCCCAGGGCAGGGCGGGCAGCTTTGGGGAGCTGCCTAGGGCACGTTCCACGGAGGGAGAGAAGGCTCCAAAACTTGCCGGAGGTAAGGAGGAAGCGTGTGTAGGGGTGGTTCTGCAGCTCCACCCGGCTAGCACCCAGTCCCAGGGGTCGGGGGGCGAGGGGCTGCCCCAAGGGCTGCCGGGGTCCGCCCGGAGAAAGGCACGACGGGGAAAAACTGCTCGTCCCCCTCCCTGGGACAGCCCGAGCCGGGAGTGGGGTGCTCAGATCAAGGCAAAGGAAACTATCCGCCTCCCCCCACCCTCCACCCGCCTCCTTAAATCTGGAGAGAGCTGCTTAACAAAGCACAGCATAATACAAGCGTTTGTTCAAAATATTTTAATAAAGATTCTTTCCGACATAGATACACATACAAACGATCGTACATTGCTGTCATAATCTGATTGACCTATTTAATATATATCACTTTTTACACATCCGTGACCTGCCAACAGATCCATCATGGCTCCTATTTTGCCATCCAATCTGACAGTCCGAATTTGTATTATCTGCAAGTAGTGGAAAATAGCAGGACTCGTTTTTGAAAAGAAAAAGAAAAGAAGGAGGGGAAAAAAAAAAAATCTGGATTTA
The DNA here is from genome assembly GCA_025345505.1 of Todiramphus chloris collaris. Lineage (NCBI taxonomy): Eukaryota > Metazoa > Chordata > Aves > Coraciiformes > Alcedinidae > Todiramphus > Todiramphus chloris. Next base: position 11,649,616 of record JANVCC010000261.1, on the reverse strand, counting down.
CAAATGGCAGAGAGACAGCCACCCAGCCATGCAAACTCAAACTGAAGGCTCACTTTGGGTAAAAAGCTACTTCTTGCTTTCCATCTCTCATTTTTCTTCCAAAAAAACCCACCCTCCCACCCCATACACACCCCCTCCCCAAGGGGAAAAAAAAAAAAAATTTAAAAAAATCCACGCGTTCTGTAAATCAGCCTAAAGTATTTCAACTTAAATAATCATCCACAGTCAGAATAATTTACATACACATTAAAAGCGGTTTAAATTATACCTTTGAAAACACAGCGCCTGGGAAAACACTGGCTTGGCAAGTGTTCTTGTAGCAGCTATTGCTCTGATGCCTTGTAAAAGTAAATAGCTATTACCTGTCGTAATGCAGAGAATACCCTCTCAAAAACCAGCTGGTTGAGCAATTAAGAATACACCTTTCCTGTAATTTTTGGACTGAAGCAATTTATTAAAGCTCAATTTAAATACAGGGATGATGCAACTTAAAAATCCAGGTGACCTTTCATAAACCTAAGCAGCTCTGATACATCAACATTTCTGGTTATACGTTGTTGGCAAATAAACGTCTTTAAACACTTGGCACACAGTTTAAGTTAATCCATAAACAGAATTTTAGAAGCATTTAAAGTAACTGCACATAAGACCCGTGACCTTAACACATGATAAATATTGTTGGCGTGGAAGGGTCATTTAAAGAATAACAAATAAATAGCATGTCTTGTTTATACATCATTGCAAAGTGGAAAGAAACAAGGTGCACATAAATATTTCTTTAAAAAATGCGATACTTTCAGCCACACGGAGTAGGGGTTTGATCGGTTAAAATTTTTTTTGTCTTTTTTTTTCTTTAACTCTCTCGATTTTTTTTTTTTTTTTAAATCACTCTCACCGAACTTTGCGCATTTTCACAGGATCAAAGTTTAGAGACGATAAAAAATACAAAGTCTTCCTTAGCAATGGTCCAGTCTCTTTGTTTCTGGGAGTCGCTTAAATAATAAGTTTACATTTCAAGTTTGTTTGTTTCCTGGCTCAGAATAATAATATTACTGCTAATAATAATTGGAAAAAAAAAAAAAAACAAAACAAAACCAAACCAAAAAAACAACTATGTTCAAGTGCCCTCTCTGATTTGTCCCATCCACCTCCGCGCCCGGGGCGATGCGGCCCCTTCCCCTCGCCGGGACCGGGAGACCGGGCTGGGGGCCGCTCTCCGTCCTTCTCCCCGGCGCTAGCCCCGGATCCCAGCCCGGCCTGCTATCCCTCGACCTCTCCTTTGTCCGAATGCTCAGCGGGCACCCGGCGAGAGGGACCCCCCCTCCCCTCACCCCAACCCCAGCTCCCCCCCGGGCCGGAGCTTCCTCCCCGCGGCACCCCCGGCCCCGCGCCCCCTCCCCGGCGCCGCGCACACGGCGGCTCCCGTCGCGGTCCCGAGGAGAAGAGGGAGGCGAGGCGAGGCCGGGCGGAGGAAGGCGGGGGCCGGGCAGCGGTCAGTCCCTCCGCCGTCCCCGCGGCCCCCAGCCCGGGGCCGGGTCCCTGCCGCCGGCTGTCTCCGCTCCCCGGGGCCGCGGCGGCGGCGGGGGGCGGCAACGGCGGCGGAGCTTAAGGCTTCTCCGTGCACTGTTTGCAGAGGCTGGAGGAGACGCTGTTGAAAATGGCACATTTCTCCGGGCAGGAGGTGGCGGGGGGCAGCCCGGCGCTGAAGGGGTACCCGGCCGCCTGCTCGTAGGCGCCGAGGGCGGGATGCAGCGCGGCCGCCGCCGCAGCCGCCGCCGCGGCGGAGCTGGGCAGGGAAGCGGCCGAGATGGCCTGGCCCTGGTTGAGATAAGCCACCAGGCGCCGCATCTCCTCCAGGGCCTGCGCCTGCATCAGGATGTAGTTCTTGGCCAGGAGGAGCGTGGCGATCTTGGAGAGCTTCCGCACCGAGGGGCTGTGCGCGTAGGGGATGACCGCCCGCAGCTCGTCCAGCGCGTCGTTCAGGTCGTGCATCCGCCGCCGCTCCCGGGCGTTGATGTTGAGCCGGAGCGCCTTCTGCTCCTTGGACTTCTTGCTGCCGCCGTGCCCGTGGCTGTTGGAGCAGCCGCCCTCGGTCGCCTTCAGCCCCCCGCCCCCCCCGCCGCCGCCACCGCCCGCCGCCGGCGAAGCGACGCGCGGGTCCCCCCCGGCGCCGCGCAGCACCAGCTCGCAGCGGCCGTCGCTGTCGTCGTCGGGGCTCTGCTCGCCGCCGCTGCTCTCGGCTACCGAGCTCCGGCTGGCGCTTTCGCCGTACTTGACGCAGACGGAGCCCGGCGGCAGAGCCAGCGGGTCGCCGCCGACGCCGGGCTGCAGCAGCGCCTCGGGTTCCGCCGCCTCGTAGCAGGCGAGCGGCGAGGGCTGGCGGTCGCGGGGGTGGGAGAGGTCGAGCCCCGGGGGCGAGCGGAAGGCGGACTCCATGCGCTTGGCCGAGGCGGCGAGGCTCTTGTGGAAGAGGTCCTCTTCTGCGGGCAGCCCCAGCGCCCGCTCCATCGGCGCCCCGCTCGCCTCCGCCTCCGCCTCCTCCGCCCCCCTCAGCTCCCGGCCCGCTCCTCCAAGGCTCCGAGACGCGGCGGGCGGCTCCCCGGGCGTCCCGCTGACAGAAATCGCTGTCCGGCTCCCGCCGGTGCCCGGCGCCGCGGCTGCCGCTGCCGCTGTCCCCGCTCCGGCTCCGGCGGCGTCTCCGGCTGTAGCTCGGGCTGTGGCTCCGGCTCCGGCTCGCCCTCAGCAGGCGCCGCGCTGGGGCATTGTGCGCTGCCAGCCGAGCCGCTTCCACCGTTTATCTTGCTTGGATTCACCTTCAAGAGATTTCCGGACCCATCAACCAGCAGCCGCCGCAGACGGGGGAGTCTTTTACATCATTATCTCTGAGAGTAGGTTATTATGAAGAAGACTCGCCTGTTGGGACAGAGCTTTCTACCCAATCAGGTTAACGTTTTAATTAATAGGATTAAAACGGTAACAAACAATCCCAGGCGCTATCTGGCCCTGAGTCTGAATAGTTTCATTTCCCAGGTCTGAAGACAGGCAGCAGCTAGAGCTTTATAAGAGGCGCCTGCTCCATTATTCTCCCTGCCATCTGTATACACAGCTTAACGCATATGTTTGCAAGACGTTGTGTCCTGTTAGTAACCCAACAACTGCCTTTAGCTTGACATGTGTGGCGACTTTCACTCATCAATGAGCACACTAAAAGCCCTACTTAGATCGAAGGATGTTCTTTGCCTCCTTCAGCAAATTACAGCCCTGCACTGCAGAAAAGCCCCTCTCCAACACTTCCCCTTCCGAGTGCTGCCAGCAGACTTCTGCTAACTTAGCCGTGGAGTCAGGAGTGACACCCTCTTCCCCCCCAGCCCACCCACCCCTTAAGCATTTACATTCACTTATAGCCCCCTCCCACCCCCACCCGCCTTCGCGAAAAAAACTCGCATGGGGGTGGGGGGGATTAAAAAATGTAAAACCCTGGACCAACCCGAACCGCCGAGCCCACCACCAAAGTCCACCTTGTTTCCGTGGGAGGCGAATGGTCCCCAAGCCCATCTCACCCCCCCTGTCTCTAGCAAAGGGAGACCAAACTACGGGGAAATTCCCCCCCCCCTTCTTCTTCTTCTTCTCCTCCTCCTCCTCCCCTCCCTCCCCCCCCCCTTAGCCCTTTTCAAGTAGCAGCTTGCCGCTTTCCAGTGAGTATCCCCCGTGTCCCTATAAAAAAATATAAAGCCCATCAGTTACCTTGAAAATGAACTGATCTGGGGAGGAGGAAAGGCAGGGTAGGGAAGGGCAAAACCCACCAGAT